>PVKV010009477.1:0-80886 GCA_004027835.1 Alouatta palliata
GCCCCTCCCCCACAGAGCTGGACCGTCCTGGGTTCAGCTGTGCTTGCTGTGAAACTCTCGATCCAGAGAGTTTCCAATGGCTGTTTTTTTGTGGGGGTGGGACCAGCCGAGCCTGATCACCTGGCTCCCTGCCTCAGAGCGTCTTTTTTAGTTGAATGATCGACTGTCTCCCAGGTGTTCCAGCCACCTGTTGAAAAGGTGCCGGGATCTGTATGATTTCCCGTGCGGTGACCCACTGCACCGGCTGAAACCGCGGGCGCTGGCGTTTTTTTTGCCTGGGAAATCTCCTGGCCTGGCTGTCTGTTTCAGTCCCCTTTTTTAATCAAATGAATGGGCGGCTCTGCCTTCCCGGAGTTCCAGTTGCCAGCTAAAACAGCACCGGGACCCACGTATTTTGTATTGGGAACTGCTGCGCCGGGGCGCCGCTCCAAACAGCGGCGGCGAAAACGCCCGCGCAGGCGAAAACAGCCGCGCCGGCCAAACCAGGTGTGCTGGCGACCCATGGGGCTCCTCCCCCTGGGAATCTCCTGGTCGGTGGGCAATAAAAATCCGTCTGGGAATGTGGCGTCCACTCACCCTCCACGCTTTCACTGGGAGCTGCAATCCTCAGCTGCTCCTAATCGGCCATCTTGGATCCATCTGATTTCGAGAGACTGTTTCTTAAAGGAAGATGTGCTTCAGTGTGGATCCTGGTCTGGACTGGGCCGCTGCCCTTGCCTGTTAGCTCCAGACAGGGTGGGCTTCTGTACCCGTTTACAGCATAGCTGCCTGAGGGACAGTGGCGTGTGTGGCAGAGGAGATCTCTTGCGCCCCTGAGGGCCTCCAATTGTAGCTTAGTCCTGCAGCTTAGCACCAGTGCCTCCCCATTCTCTGCCTCTTCTGTCCACTGGCCTCAGATATGCGCCCTAAAGATGGGAGGATGCAGAATATAAACTGGAGGTGTGGACGCTGAGGCCGCTCCCAGGCCTTGTGCGATGAGCCCTGGCTTCTTGATTCCAGATCCCTAAAAGTACCGAGGCCATCCAGGGAAGGGCTGGCCTCCTCCCTGACTCTCAGGGTTCTGTGAATCAGGTTTGGCAGGGGTCTCAGCGGGGACTTATCTCTGCCACAGTTCAGTCCAAACAGGGTGAGCAGTTCTCAGTGGACCAGCGGTGACCCAGGCAGCTTGCTCCACACCCTTTGGAGGGCGTCCCTCCCTGCAGACCCCTCGCTCACTGCCCACGTGGCTGTGTGTCGTCATCGTGTTTTGGCAGAGAACCTCTGTCCTGGGACAGGGACAGGCCCCGGCTCACTCTGGGAACAGTCATGGGGGGTGGATGATTTGCAGAATGATTGGAGACCCTCTAGCAAGAGGATCCATTGTTCACGGCTGCGGGGTGATTTCTTTGGGTTTGCAGACAAGGGCCTCCCAGTCACTCTTGGTTGGAACTCGGTTCTTAACACAGTTCCCAACACATAGAAGGCACTCGGTGAGTATTTGCTGAATGAGTGTGTGAGGAAGAGAAGCTGTTCATGGACTGGGAATTCTGGCAAGGTGTGGCATGGCTGTGAGAGCACCAGCGAGAGGCCAGGAGGCCTCCACCCCAGACCTCTCTCTGCTCCTCACCAGCTGGGTGACGTTGGGCAAGTGTCTGTGCCTCTCTTTACCTCTGTTTGTTCATTTTTTTCATAATCTAGGAGAGGAGTATGTTTAGAGGATTCTTTTATGTGGTCTTTTGCCTGACAAGTAGACCATTTGACTTGATATCAGCACATTCCTTCATGTATTCATTCCGTCATATTTATTAAATGCCTACTGTGGACCAGGCTATTTGCTGGAAATACAAGATATGCAGAAGCAAGGGTGCACGAGGTGTCTGCCCTCATGGAGCTTACACTCTTATGATGCCAGTCAGCAAGCAACTGGCAGCTTCACACAGCCGATGCTTTCAGAGCATTGTGAATATTAATATCATGGAGAAAGTAAAGGAGATAATGAGATGGAGAGTTCTAGGGTGAGGGCCCACCTGGAGCGAGTAGGCAAGGAGGGTCTCTCTGAGGAGGTGGCACTGGGCTGAGAGGTGGTGATGAGATGGGCTGGCTGTGGGCAGACCTGGGGAGGAGGCTGGAGGCAGGGGACAGCAGGGCCAGGACCTCGAGGTGAGCAGGGCCTGCTGTGGCTGCTGCTAAGGAGGGAGGTGAAGGGGGATGTGAGTAGGGTTGGAGGAGCAGACAGGGGTGGAATCATGTGGACCAGCGTGAGGAGTTTGTTCTGAGTGTGACGTTGGCAGGTCTGTGTGCTTCCCAAGGCTCCAGAGGAGCAGGAAGGATCTGGAGGAGGGTTAGGAAGGTAGCAGAGATAGGCAAGGGTCATGGCCTTGACTTTAGCATTCCTAGAGTGGCTGATGTGGTTGCCAGAGGACCTAGCCAGAGCTCACTAGGGAAGAAAGCCCTGGGTGGGCGAGCTGCCGTTTTTTGAAGGGAAGTCGGTCATGAAAACATGTCCAAGGGACCTGTCGGAATCTTCCGGATACAAGGCTCCTGTGGAGGAGTTTTTCCCATCTCTTTTCTGCACACTGTGGGCTTGGCCATCCAGCCTTCATTTCTCTGGCAACTTCTCTACATCCAGATCCACAAGAGAAACCTTTCTGGTAAACCTGTAAGGGGTGCAAGCTCCATGATGAGCACTCAAGCTCCGCGCCTATGGGGGCTGTGAGGTTCCAGAAGGTCAGCCCATGTAGCAGGCTGCTCCTCAGTGCCTCTGGCCCTGGGTAGACTTTGGCCTCAGGGGAAAAGAGTGTGGAGACAGAGCTCTGGACACCCAGATTGCTGTATATCTGGAGGCACTTGGCCCCCGCTTATCTGGAAGTGGGGTGAGGCAGACTGCATTCTGAAGCTCAACCCTTTTCTTTATGGCAACTGGGGTGGTGACCAGCCCAGTGTAAGCCATAATAACCCAGCCCGCATGAGGATACTATAAAGCTGAAGCCAGGCAACTCTTTGAAGGGATGATGTGGGAAGGGTATCCGCTCCTTTCCAGCATTCTTTCATTTGGGGAGCACTACCTCCTTGGCACAAGACTCTGTATAGGGGAGGCAGCAATGAGCAGGGAGGTCCCTGGTCTGGCAGGGACAGCCACCACCTGGCACGTGACCGTGGCGAGGAAGCCTAATGCTTATGAGTGATGCAGTGTGCAGCTCTGTGCCTTACACACGTCATCTCCCGCCATCTCCCGAGGACGGTGTGGGGCAGATCGTACAGTCAGGCACCGCCTAACAAGGCTCTGATCAACAACAGAGCACGTTTACCATGGCGGTCCCATAAGACCGTCGGAGCCGAAACCTCCCTGTCTTCTCACCGTCGTAATGGTGCAGCGGCACATATTACTTACATGCGTGGCCGTGGTGCTGGTGTAAACAACCTAGTATGCTGACAGTCATATAAAAGTCTAGCACAGACAGTTCTGTACAGTACACAACACTTGATAGTAATAAATGACCGTGTTACTGATTTATGTATTTACTATACTTCTGTTATTTTAGAGTGTATTCCTACTTATTAAAACAAACGTGAAGTGTAAAACAGCCTCAGGCAAGTCCTTCAGGAGGCTGCCAGAAGAAGGCATTGCCATCATAGGAGATGCTGCTCTGTGTGTGTTCTTGTCCCTGCGGACCTGCCGGTGGGACAGGATGTGGAGGACAGTGATGCTGATGGTCCTGACCTTGTGTAGGCCTAGGCTGATGTGCACATTTGTGTCTTAGTTTGTAACAAAAACCTTAAAAGTTAAAAAAAAGTTACAAATAGAAAAAAAGCTTATAGAATAAGGATAAAAGAGAGAAAATGTTTTTGTACAGCTATACAATGTGTTTGTGCTTTAAGCTAAGTGTTATTACAAAAGAGTCAAAAGTTAAAAAAATTAAAAGTTTTGTAAGGTGAAAAAGTTACAGTGAGCTAAGGTTAATTTTTGATTGGAGAAATAAAATCTTTATAATACATGTAGTGTAGTCCAGGTGCACGGTGTTTGTGAAGTCCAGGTAGCATGCCGTCATGTCCTAGGCCTTCACATCCACTGACCACCACTCACTCACTCACACAGAGCAGCTTCCAGTCCTGCAAGCCCCACTCATGGTAAGTGCCCTATAGAGGTGCACCATGTTTTCCCTTTTATAGCTTAGTCTTGTTGTACCTTATCTAGGTGTACACATGTTTAGATACACAAATACTTACCACCGTGCGACCGTAGTTACAGAGTTCAGTACAGTCACATGCAGGGTCTGTGGCCTAGAGCACCAGGCTGGAGCGTACAGTCTGGGTGTGTCGCAGGCTCTGCCATCCGGGCTTGTGTAAGCGCACTCTATGATGTTCACGAAACGACGAAGTCACCTAACGACTAATTTCTCAGAGTGTATCCCTGTCATCCGGAGATACACGACTATAATTAGGGGTGAACGTTAAAGGACTTTGTTGAGAAGACCATTCATGTGGGATATCCTGGATTTTCTTGGGTTGTGGTACCTCCTCTAGAGATGCAGAGCCTTCCTGTAATTTTTCTCCCCGCCCCACCCAAACGCCCACCCTTTTGATTTGCTGTTTCATCTCTCCGCCCCACTGCAACACCCGGTGCTATTTACATGCTGTCTATATGATGTAAGCTGTGTTTTTACTTTTTAGCTGCCTGAAGACATTTGACTGTGAATTTATCGTCACTGGTGTTGGTAGCGGTAGCCTATTTAGTTGGTCCAGCCAAGCAAAGATGAACGGAGTCCCGCTCTGTTGCTTGTGATAGCACCATGTGTGGGCACTCAAGAGGACTAATCCCTCCTATGTAAATGTTGAGAAAACAGAACTAAGACACATGGGAAAATTGGGAGCTATCTGCAGGATTCTGACTATAACGTGATTATTAGCCAGAAAGGCAGTGGTTAGCATGAAGTGGAGTGGCAGAAAAGGATTTCTTGGAAGAAGCTGGGTTTGAGTGCCGTCTTGAACGGTGTAGAGGAATTGTCTGGAGCAATGGGAGGAGTGTTGGGATTCCAGGTAAGGAAAAGAAGACATACCATTCTGTGCGAAAGGTATCATTTTGACATATAAACATGGAATTTCCAAAGTGTAGTCTAAGATCATTCTTGGGGTGGTCTTTCATTCATTCAAAAATTATCTATCGAGCACCTACCATATATGAGACACAACAGTGCTTGAAGCATACACAGTTCCTGCCTTCATAGGGTGTCCTTCTATCTAAGGGAGACAGGTATTCAGTATCTATTTAAATTATTCATTCATTTATAACTCACCTCTAAAATGTTTAGGTTGGGGGAGTGACTACATTTGTTTTAAATTAATATTTTACCCATGTTGCTGAAAAAGCAAATCCAAACTTATGATCACTTTATTTCAGGGAAGCGGGGGCTGTCTCATGAAGATGACATTTGTCTTAAATTATGATTGAAACAATGTTTTAGGGTAGATTGTTTGTGGAGTTTTTCAACCTGCTAAAGTGATCCCTAGATCATAAAACTTGAGACTTGCTGAATGAAAGGGATAAAAGAGTGAGAAGGACCTATAAATCTTCGTGGGGAAGAAATTGTGTCTGTGTGAATGAAGTAAAGCCATGCGTGTCATGAGAGACCAGGAGAGGCTTATAGGAGGAATGATACTGGGGGAAAGAACTGAGCAGATTTTCAACGCTCTGCTGTATTCGCGGTGGACAGGCGGGCAGCATTATATTGGAGAGATTGTTAAACTGAAAACTCAATTAGCATGCACAGAAAGTGTATGTGTGTAAGGCTGTTTTAACTGTTGGGAAGATGCTGAGCCGCTATGAGCTGCCTGCTGTCATTACCTATTAGCATGACTTTAAATTCTGACTTGCTGAAGTCATATTTCCCCCCGTAGCTAGCCGTTTCTAGTAAAGCTTGTTTATTTTTGTAAAAAAAAAAAAAATGGTTATAGTTAATTTATCCATTTGGAATTGGAAAAGCTTTCTGCCTGAATAACTTTTTTTTTTTCTTTTTATTTTCTCCAATGTGGAATTCCTGGTTTTGGCCTTTTGGAGCTAAATAATAAAACTCTTTGTTTATTCTGCTGGGTCTCTGCTTGTGTTAGAGCCGTTTTATCTCAAACATTTGTAATTCTATAAATTGAAATCAGCTTTTCTTACGCTTGTGGCTGCCTCTAGATTTGAAATCTATTCTTGGTTATGTTTATAGCTTCAACACGCCTCTTGTAGATTTATACATGTGTTTGCCTGCTCATTTATTTTGTCATCATTTGCTCATTTGATTACCATTTATTGAGTGCCTACTATGTACAAGGCACTTGGCAAGGGGCATTCTGTGAGAGACGGCATGGTACCTACGGGCCGAAGTGGTCCACGGGCTTGTGGGGGAAAACACTAGATTAATCTTGATTACTGTAAATGTCAAGTATGGCCAAGTGCGGGATTTCACGGCAGGCGTGAAATCTCCTGGAATTTGTCTTCCTTGCCTCAATTTGCCTGATAGTCACTTCATGCTGGTGATACTTTAAAGGCTCTGGAGAGGCCCTGCAGTGTAGAGGAAAATGCTTATCCAACACCAGAAATGCGAACCTGGCTCTCTGCCCTTAGGCAAGTCACTTAACCTTCCTGAGCCTCAGTTTCCATCTGTCGCTTAGAGCTGATTATGCCTACTTAACTCCCAGGCTTTTTGTGAGGAGCATTATTTCATTAGAGATAATGTCTTTAAAAGCTCTTTGTAAATTGTGTAGCATTCAAATGGAAGGTGTTGTTATTTTTATTATTGAGTGCCTTCTAATTCAACACTGGGGTGGTAACAAAAGAAGACAGGGGTTGTTACCACCCCTCTGCCCTGTCACTGTGGGGGTGTTGTGAGTGTGTTTGAATTGGAGCAAGGTAAGGTTCTCACCCTCGAGGAATTTATGATCAGATTAGAGAGACAAGAACCAGTTTGAGAACGAGGTAATGGTAGTTGAGAGAAGGGAGAGAGGGCTCAAGAATCTCTCTGGGCCTTTCTGGCTCCACAATTCTACAGTGGTAATCAGGAAAGGCTTCACTTGGGAAGTGGCACTTGAGGGAGGCTGTCATCAGCATAGGAACCAGAATCATCTTTGTATCCTCATCATGGTAAAATAAACATTGATTGAGTAGCAGTGTGTGGCAAGGGACTACACATGCGTTTTCGTTGAGGAGTCAGGATACTTGTATAAAAGATGATAATGAATGGTACAAAATTCCCTCCACTGGCACCAGAGAAGGGGCAGCCCCAGGCCTGAGGTCTTTGGGAAAGGCGTGGAAGAGGCAGCGGGCACAGGCCCAGGGAAGGGCAGGATTTAAACAAAAGCAGAGCCATTGGAAAGGCATTCTGTGTTTCTGCTTATTGACAGCCTTAATTACCGGTTTTCCCATTCAGCTGGAAAAGATTGCTTTCTGCTCTCAATACCCCATTCTGTTTACCTGCTGGTAGGCAGAGCGTCAAACAGCCAAACTCAGGTAGCCCTCTTCACCCTTTCTCCTCTTTTCTGCAGAATGGGTTTTGTTATGATTTGGCTGTGATTTTTCAGGCTCTTAATCATCCAAGGTGAATGTCTAGGGGTTAATTGGACTTAAACAGGGCTGAGAGTTGGGGGAAGTGGGAAGAGAGGGAAAGCACAGCCTGAGCCCTTCCAGACACAGGCAAAGGAGCGAGGACAGACACAGCCTCCCTGAGAGCTCTCCAGCCCCTCCAATTATCAAAGCAAATCAATATCACTCTTAAGTTATGTCTCCATACCAGCTCTATCCCTTTTCCTGTCCCTATGTCTAGGTCTATAAATTCAGGGCTTAAGGATAAGGTTGACATCTAGGGAAATTACAACAAACGAATCACTGAGAGAGAGTGGCAACCCCCAAAGTGTGGTGATTTACTTGTTTAATGTTTCAGAAGCTTCAAAGGAATTGAGGAATTTAGATTAAATTTCAAGAAGTGGGGCTGACTAGAGAGAGAGGAAAGTTAGAAACAGCGTGCTATAGAGGTTGACGGTGGAAGTAACTGTGTTTTAGCCAGGCCAGGCTTCCTTTCAGGCAATGTGTTTCTGTATGATGTTAATAAATGGAAAAGTTACTGACAACTTCCTTAGGCAACTTTGGGGAGTGCAATGCCAAATTTGGGCAAAGCCGACATCTAGCTCTATTGATATTGGGACATCACCAGAATTATCTGCTGTTAAATACTTGCAGGGACCTGTTGCCTCTTTGTGACAAATGTTAGATAATTTCCATTAACTGCATTATTGATGGACAAAGCAGAAAGGTGAGAAAACGGAGAGTAAAGATTGAATGAGTGTCATAACTAACTGGAGGAAGACGGAAGATAGAAGTGGAGAAGAAGCATATATCTGAGGATAAAATGTAAAAGGAAATTAATGAAAATACGATGGTCAGATTGGAAGGAGAGAACATGTGAATTCCAGAGTGAAAGAAGACTTCTTCCTCGTCTCTCAAACCTTTTGGGGGTCTTTATTAGGGGTAAATCGGAAGCAGATTTTCAAATAGGTGAAGTATTTTGAAAAATCCACCTCTTCACACTTGAGTTTTCAGGGTCTTGATTCATAATCCTAGGATTACCATTGTCAGCTGTGCAGAATCCCATTGGAAAGCAATATGCCATCAGTACCTCTGGTAGCAGGAGGATACTAGGAATGGAAATACAGTATATTTATACAACTTTTAGGACTCCTAAAAATTGTATGTTTACGTTCACCTATACACATACATGCACACTAATATAAAACCTGTCGAATTTTCCAAAAATTTTTGAAAGAATTAGCATTTTAAAGTCATAAAGAAATCTCTGAAGGGACTTTAGAGTAGAGAAAGATGTGGGAAAAAGCCTAAATATATCAGTCTGCAGCAAACGAATCATCCACACAACCACAAAAATCTCTGATAAGTCTCTTGTGAACTGAAATCCCTCTTACCTGATGGTTCTTTTTGGAAACTTTGTCTCTGCCTCTCGTATTAAAATATTCCACTGAAAAGACCTGCCATGGAGATATTGATCTCACTTATGGGCAAGAAGGCATCTGAACTTATCTTCCAGCCATGGCTCAAAGATTGCAGATGGAAATCCCTGCTGTTCGCATTTGTATATTTAATCAAACTCTTTCCATGGCCGGGCCAGGCTCCAGGGGTTCTGGGTTATTTCTTCCCCCTAGCTGCCATTTACTTTAATCACACCAGTAACAATTACCACTGCATTCTAGAGCAGTATTATATGCAGGAACTTTGAATTTGTAATCTTTTTGCATTTTTTTGAGACACGGTCTCACTCTGTCACCCAAGCTGGAGGGCAGTGGCACGATCTTGGCTCACTGCAATCTCTGCCTCCTGGGCTCGAGCGATCTTCCCACCTCAGCCTCCCAAGTAGCTGGGAATACAAGGCATGTGACACTATACCCGGTGAATTTTTGTATTTTTTTGTAGAAACAGAGTCTTGTTCTATTGTCCAAGTTGGTCTCAAACTCCCAGGCTCAAGCTGTCCTTCCACCTCAGCCTCCCAAAGTGCCTTCCCTCCCCAAGGTTTGGAGGAGGTGCCTTGGGACCTGTGCTTCCTTGGCTCTGTGCACTACTAGACACAGTCCTGTGGACAGCCTGCCTCGTCTCCCTGGGACTCATTGCTTTGCAACCTGTCTGGACCATCCCTAAGATTTTATTTTTTTGACTTTTCCAGTGGATAGTCCACAGAGAATTAGATTTTTCCTTGGGTCATCTGTAAAGACTTGGCGAGTGATGTCTTGCCTCTGGGGAGATGTGTTCTTGGGGGTCACCTAAACAGCAGAAGAAACCTTTCAAGACGACATGTGGGGCTAATGCGGAATTAACTAATAGACTGATGAGTTTGCTTGATCTCAGAACTCACAAAGGGCATTGAGGAAGAAAGGGCAGCTATGACCCGTCTTGGGATTTTGCATTTTGTTCTTGTGTCCCCATGGAAATGCTCAGATGAGTGCACGTATTCAGACCCAGGCCAGGCCAGTGTGAAGAATCAGGCTGAGTATGCATCCTTCCGAGGCGCAAAGCCAAGAGAAAGAAAGAGAGGCCTGGTGACATATCACAGAAAATGTCACGGTCCTTTCTGGACTCGCTTAAAAAGCCCGAGACACATTTACTATTTCGATTGCAAGGCTTATCTCTACTGGATGGCGTTTTGGAAAGCTGGAGTTTAGGATAATCCTGGCTGTAGGAACGCTCTACTACTATGAATATTCCCGCTTTAGGAATGCTCATCGCAGCAGAGAGCAGGCTACTGACTTTCCTGGTTTTCACCAGTATCTTACTTTTCCTGAACATGTATTAACTGTCTGCTCTATCGGAGAGCTTCTCAAATTGGGACTGCCCATGCGTAAGAGACAGTGACCTGAAATGCAGGGCGAGAGACGTTTCTTTTAGTTGAGGGCAGAAGGTGGGACCCAAGCTTAAGAGAAACAACGCCAGGTAAGGAAGAACAGCTCTCACTGGGCATGTGTGGGACCGAGGCTGGCGCACACCCCCGGGAAGGGCTGCTGGTGGAGCTGGAGGTCCGACCTGGGGCCCAGGCTGAAGTAGAACGTCAGCACCGCCAATAGCCCAGGAAGGAGCTTAAAGGACCAAACCCGAATTATGAGTCAAGACTGGGCAGGAGGCAGGAAGCAAGAATGGGGATCCAGGTCATAGTAACTGGTGATGGATAGGGTGTCCAGGCCCAGAGGCACTAGTAAGGGGTCAAGGACCCAGCATGGAGACTGGGTAACAGAGAGCCATGCTGTCCTCATGGAATCTGGACAGCGAGAGTAGCAGCTCCCAGACGGGCTGGCTGGCAACCCTTTATATCAGCTTAGGAACTTTACATGTTGGTCGGGAGCAGAGATGCAGTCCCGGTTTTGACTGGCCTGGAGCTTGCAGGTTGAGGTAAGCCTGTGTCTGGCTGCAGTGTAAAAATGACGTGGTGAATAGGATGGGTCTTGTCCTTGGTCTCTAGAATAGCCACTGCATGGAAGAAAGAGGTAGAAGGCAGGTGTCAGCTGACATCAGCAGAACTCATGAGGAGTGAGTGTCCATCCATCTCCCAGTCTCCCACCATTTGCTGGGGACCAGGGCAGAGGGAAGACAGAGTAGGGGCATTCCAGGATAAGCTTCACGCACCCAGAATGTGGAATACTCACCAAAGGAGCACAAGAGCGCTGCTCACATTATGATATTCCGCCCTCTTAATTCCCAAACGGGGCTCCCAGGCTACAAAGCAGCTTTGATAACAGCAGTGCACTCCCTCTCCTCTAGAAAGTGAGGTGGCTTTAAAATAGGTAAGGCTAATTTCATTCCTTCTGTGATTTCTGATGAAAAGGGCATTTGGCGAAAAGCGTGTGTGGGCTGGCATGCCACAAACACTTCTTTACATGGGTGTTTTAAGACAGTGACACAGAATCAAAATGTAACCTGCAAGTTTAAGTTTTCATTTTCCTTCTGGTTCTCTCCTTCTTTGAGAGAGATTGGAAACTGTCTCTACCTCTCTGATTTCCTCACTCTGATAACAATCTTTTCCATTAGCAGAGTGCTGTGTAAGGTACAGTGCACTTGGGAAATGCCTCTTGGGAAGGTGACATGTAAACACAGTGGTCAGTGCCACTTCTGGGCCGGTGCCAAGGCCTGTAGCAGCCTGTGTCTTTGGGTCCTGCATGCTTCCTTTGTGTTGGCTGGTTCCTCTGGCTGAGTTCACTGTTGGTCTGTCTTTGACAATTACGCAGAAGCGTGGCAGTCACAGCTTCCCTGAGTCCTACTGAACTCGTGAACTTTGTTCACAACAGACTCTACAAGGGGTGCAGGATTCCTGTGGCCACAACTCAACTCAGCTCAGTAAAATCAAGGTGTGTGGATCATTGGAGCTAAAAGAAAACTTGCAGGTCAGATCCTCTCATCCAATTCCCTGACTTGATAGAATGAGGAAACTGAGGTGCAGTAAGATTTTGCCCAGGTCTGAATAAAATGGAAGCCACCCTTACCATAGCCAGGATTCTCTGTGCATACCACTGGCTGACCAGTGGTAGCTAAAAAAAGGATTTGAGATGGCAGGATGGGTGTCTGACTGAGGAGCCATTTTTATAGGTTTTTATAGACGTTTGCATAGGTTTGGAGTAGCAGAACCAGAAATAGTCTTTCCCTTTTCTGGAGCAGCTCTACATAGAAGACTCATTGGCTTTGGACTCTGTCCCTATCACATACATTTCAGTAGCCAGGCCAAGGCATCTGGCTGGGAGGCTGGGTATATCTCAGCTAGAGAACAAGCGCTTGTCATAGAATGAGTCGTGAAGCTAGGCAGAGAGCCAGGTTTGCGGAGATGGCTTTGTATTGATGGAGAAGGGAGGTTTTTACCTTGTCTTGGCCTCCATCATGATGGGAGTGCTACGGAAAAGTACAGGTGACAGCAGGCCACTCTGGGAGCCTGACACGAAGCTGTCTTCCTCCACGACAAACACGTAGGTCAGTGGACCCCCGCAGGAATCCCTTCTGATGCACGGGTGGATGAGCCAGGACTGGGCAGAGGCCATTTCAAGAGCTTAATACTTTCCAGGCATGTCCTGAACCAGTGCTGCCACAGGGACAGAGTGTGCGTCTGGGAGATCTGAACCAAGCAAGGGTGCGGCAGCTATCAGATGACTTACAGTCAGCCTCTCTGGGCAGATTTTAAACCCTGGTGTTTTTAGTGCCTTGACTAGTGTGAGAAACTGGAACTCAGTCTCGTTGCTATTTATGATAATGGTCATTTAATTTCAGGAAAACACCAACTGTGCCCTTTCCTAGAGAGCCACATTACAATGGACCACATCATGGCATGCACATTATAGTAGGGGTTGTTCACACAGAAGGGGCGCAGATGCCGCTTGTGATAGAAATGACCAACTGCTACCCGTGTCTGTTCTCTACCTCTTTCTTAGTGATAGAAGTTTCAGCTGGGCACATGACTGCCTAGAATGAAGAACTACGGTTCTCATCCTCCCTTGTAAGCTAAGTGAGGTTGTGTGACTAAGTTTTAGCTAGTGGGAGGTCAGCAGAGGCGATGCGTGTGACTTCTGGTTTGTGCCCTTGAAGGGAGAGGCAAGCCTGCCCTTTGCCTTTCTTCCCTCTGCTGCCGTGATGCCGTGGTGACGAGCCATTTTGGATCATGCCGCCTTTCCAGGTGGTGGAGCAGCCATTCAGAAGGCGGTGATGGCTGGGGGAGGGCTTCCATGGGACAGAATAAGTAAATCTCTCTCACGGGGAACCCCTGTTGTTTTGGTCTCTGTCAACCACAGTTCAATGTATCACTTAAGTTATGCCCTACTTATTGAGAACTTTGATTTTGAAAACAAAGAAATTAAAAAATTAAGAAATAAAAATAAAACAACAGATAGCACTTGGATAAGATGGCCAGGTTCAAGTAACACAACCGAGTCAGGACATGGAACTGGAAGGTGGAAGTGCCTCGTTTCTCCTTCTTCTCTTTCTGGTGCCCATCTCACCTGTAGGACTGGTGTGCCCTGTAGGAAAGATTGATAGGTCGCATTGGTCCTGAGTGTCCTACAGCCCCTTGTATTGGATAATACTGGAACTGGATTCTCCTAGAGACTGGGAATGGTGACAGAAAAGTTAAAATTGGCAGGTGAAGTTTCAAGGACTTAGTTACAAAACAAACAGTTTTGGGCATCAGCTGCCTTTCAGTGGTGTCCATGTTCTCCATTAGCAGAGTGCTGTATAAGGTACGGTGCACCTAGGAAATGCCTCTTGGGAAGGTGACATGTAAACACAGTGGTCAGTGCCACTTCTGGGCAGGTGCCAAGGCCTGTCGCAGCCTGGGTCTTTGGGTCCTGCATGCTTTCTGTCACTATGGCAGAGACCAGCAGAGCAAAGCGTTAGGAGACAGGCTCATTTCTGATCGAACTTTAATAATCTTCAGTTGTAGTGGCCCCTGAGTGAGTGAAGCAGTTGATTCCCTTCTCCATCCTTCCTCTGCTTTGTCTGTTGTTTCTGCAAAGCCTATAGGGCCTTGCCTGAGGAATCGGTCCTTATCCTTGACGACTACACTCCTTTCGTAGAAGCATTCCACTCACAGAACTCTTTCTCCAGTTTAGGATGGAGGCTACTTTTTGTTTTTATTTTATTTTTTTTACTGTGGTAAAATATACATATCTAGCATTCACATTGTAACCATTTTAAAGCCATTGAGTACATTCGTGCAACCATCACAACCATTCATCTCCAGAACTGTTTTCATCCTACAAAACTGAAAGGCTCTGCTTATTAATAAGTCCCTGTTCCCCCTTCCCCCAGCCCCTGGCACCCACCATTCTACTTTCTGTCTATGAATCTGACCACTCTGCGAACCTCATATAAGTGGAATCTCAGAATATTTGTCCTGTGACTGGAGCTAGTTTTGGCTAAGCAGGGAGAGAGGCAGGTGGGTCCTTGCCGGTAGGAAGTTCAGGGCCGTGTTGACAGGGACCGTGGGGCCTCTGCCCTGTGGTTCTCCCTTGTCCTCTTCATGGGGTGGGGGCAAACCCCTAGGGGAAAAGGTTCCCCTCACTTCTTTACTTTTCTTTCCTGGGACATGGAGAAAATGGTGCCTGCCTTTTCTATTTGGAGCACACAGGCATAGATCATGAATAAGATGGTTGGAATGTATTTGGCATAAAATGAAATAGTAACTATCTCAGAGAAGCTAAATAATCACAGGGTCTCACCAAGCTCTACCTCAAGCACAGCTTTTACCCGTCCTTGGACATTTATTTTCCTTTGTCCCTACTCTGTTCCCTTTCTCCCAAAATGCTGGGTAGAGGTTCTTTAAAAATCAGGAAAAAAAGAAGACTTCACCTTCTCCCGAACGACATTCCCGGCCTCTTCTCTTACTCGAGTGATTTACTTTATAAAATTCAACAACAGGCCTACCCAGAGGATTTTTTTTTTTTTTCCCTCTAGCTTCTCCACTTAAAAATCTTGGGTTCTTCCTGACAAAAGGAGGCTTAGTCATCTTCCCCCAGTGACAGGCCCTACTTAAAAACAAACAACGAAGAAATCCTACATCCCACTCCAGCCCGTGCTGCAGAGCCTGGCCGGGAGGGACAGGGAATGGTACACTTGGAAAGGCAATCGAAGAGTGGGCGGTCAGAAAACAAAACCCGCCAGGTTATCAAAAGGACACCACCTCTGATGCACAGAGCTGCTTCCTTTGTGCACACATAGAATCTTCCTGCTGCCTGCCCCACTCATCAGTGGCCTGGCGCCCACTTAACAAACAGGGACAATAAGGGATATTTGTCACCCGTGCCAGCATCGGTCAGGGAAGAGCCTGGGGTCAGGGCTCAGAGGTCTTCTCCTGGAGTCCTGTGTTTGCAGCTACAGCTCCAAGGCCTTGGGGTTTGCCTAGTGGGGAATCCTGGGCTCCAGGGCAGAAGTCACTGAAGGTTTACCAGGCAGACTCATAAATGGGGAGAAGCTGAAGCCTAGAACGCCCCCATTGCTGATGACTGCTGCCTACGCTGCCTCTTTCCTTCCCTCAGCTCCAAAGGCACAGAATGTTTGATCAGAGAGTTTAGCGTACTGCTTTCTACTGTTTTCTCACAGTTTTGTGTATCAGCCTTGTCTTGCCAATGACACAGAAGCTCCTCGCAGGACAGTGGGTAGGTGGGAGCTTCGTGATTATCATATTGGTGTTGACGAAGCTCCCCAAAGTGGAGTATTCCCTCAGGCTGATCTCCGGAGCCAGCTCTGTGCTCTGAAAGGGGTCTATCCTGCCTTCCTGGGGTGTAGGTTCCGTCTATCTCTGTTTGTTGAGCTATCGGGAGATGAAAGGTTTTTTTCACTTGGTGAATCCTGGCGTTGTGGGAAGACTCTTCTAATGCAGACATAATTCTCTTGCCTGCAATCATGCAGGCACACACATTCACAGAATCATACCTCTGGTGTGTCACAGCCCTTGTTTTGCATGGAGAAGGTGGAGCAGGAAGAAACGTTTTCTACTGAAGTGATTCCCTTGGTGTGGGATTGATTGACCTCTGGACAACAGGAGTTAGGATGTTAGTGCTCTTCAGGATCTCGGAGGTCACAGACTAGAACACCTTTCCTCCACAGGTGAAGAGACTGCAACCCGAGAGCTCTGTCACGTAGACACACAATTTTACTGCTCCTGGGCTTAGGTTTTTCCACTGGAAAAGAAAAAAAAAAAAAAAAAATAGAATCACCCTAAAGGATCTTAAGAACTTTTTCAGAATTCTGTACCTAATGAGTTTTTATTGGCATTTCCTTACCATTCTTTGGCCTTTGTGGAGCTGACTAGAATAACTCGATTTGTTTGTTAAGGAATTTCTGACCTCAATCAGTTTTCCTTATATAAGGAGTTAAACAGTTCTGGAGCCTCATGTCACTTGGGGCTGTGCCTCACTTAAAAGTGTTATGAGAACATATTGGTTGCTGAAAGGAGAAACTGACCACCTCTTAGAAGACATCACCAATTCAAATGAGGGTGTCTCCTTTCCTAGCAAAAATGGGCACTTAGACTAGTTTAGAGCCCCCGGAGGTGGGAGGATGAGCCAGATGTCCCTGGAAAGCCAGTTTAGGGGTGCTTTTCTCATGTTTTCAAGAGTTTAATTATGCTCCACCCTTGAGAGAAATATTTTTGGATCTGAGATTTTTTATCTTAACATTGAACAAATTATTTAACTTATCTTCCTATTTGTGTCCCCTCCATAGTTCCCCAGTGCCTCTAATTTGTATTATTGTTATAAAGCGTTTTTCCTTAAAGAGTAAAGGTCCAAAAAAAATCTGTAGCTTAGACACAACAAGAATGAATCGACAAACCTGAGGTTAAGTGAAAGAAGCAAGACAAAGGGGTGTGTTCAGCAGGACTCCATTCCTGTAAAGCTCACCGTGGGCCAGATGAAACTGTCTTTTAAGGTACATGTACACAAGCGGGAAAACCATAAAAAGAGCTGAGGAAATGACAATAGGGAAGTCAAGGTAGTGTGGTGTTTCTTGGCTGATGGTAGTTACGTGAAAGTTTCCTTTATTATTCATTCAACCATAAAAATATTTTGCATGTGCCTTTTAAATAAAAATCAGATAAAGTGACATTGAAATCAGAAAAAAACTAGTTGCATAAAAATTGCAGATTAATACGGTGGATTGAATGCTCTCGTCCAAAAGCACACTAACCTGATGGTAAAGGAAGTGCTAAAAACTGCATAAACCACAAAGACAAAATGAATCGAAAGAACACATCACCAAACATGCGTATATATATATATATATATATATATATATATATACATATACACACACACACACATACCTGTGGAATAGGTTTTCGTTTGTTCATTTTTTTGATATTTGAAATCCTCTTCGATGACTTAGTTGACCTTGATTCTTTGCTACTGTCCTTGACAACCATACACCTGCAACAAGTTGCTTGCAGGGCTTTGCTTTTCTGCTGGATTTGCAGAGGCCTTACCCATTCCTTTAGTTTGACCAGCCTCAAGTAAGCTAATGTGGGTGTCAACAAACAGTTCCTCAGCCAGGTTTTCCTACGTAGATTTGTGAGAGTCCATGCAAGCACACACGAGTTCCACAAGCTAAGCTATCGTGGATGAGGGTGGTCTTCAGCACCCTTTCTGAAGCAGTATTAATGTCATTTCTCCCCCAGCAGCAGTGCCTTTCTTGGCCGTGGTGGAGGCTTAAGGTTGGAGCTGAATGTTGAACTCACTGGAGAAATTCTGCCTTCATGCAGCCCAGTGGGGGCTGGGAAAGCTGGACAGTGGATGGACAAGTAGTAACAGGCTTTGCACGTACTGTGTGAGACAGCTGAAGCCTAAGCGGCAGTGGGGAAAATGGAGACACAATTAAACTTGCAGCTCACAACCTCCAAAAGGCTTGGGAATTGTGGTATCAGGTATTTTTGGAAGTGATGGTTAAATGGGGCTAAAAACTGGAGAATTGGTTCAAGGTTTGTATTCTTAGAAAATGCTAAGAGTAGATGATGTACAGTGTTCTCGCCACAAAAACAATAACGATGTGAGGTAATGCATATGTTAATTAGTTAGATTTAGTCATTCCACAATGTAAATATACTTCAAAACATGTCTTACACAGTAAATATATATACTCTTATCCATCCATTAAAAAATGTCATTAGACCTCAGACCCCTGCTCCTATTCTTAGCGACCAGTACTCTTTCCCATTTCAGCTGGGGACTCTGGGGACTGGAGAATAGAGCAGAATGTCCTCCAGTCCGATACTCTTTCCCATTTCAGCTGGGGACTGGAGAATAGAGCAGAATGTCCTCCAGTCCAGTACTCTTTCCCATTTCAGCTGAGGACTGGAGAATACAGCAGAATGTCCTCCAGTGGGGATAAAGCGGAAGCTGTCTGCACGGGGGCACCACTGGCACAATTGAGGGCAGCACGCCTGCGGTGAGTACAGGGCTGAGACTTCTGGGGCATCCCCCACTTGCTCTCAGAGTGCTGGCTCATAAGCCTGTACTCTCTAGGCAGGAGATCTGAATGTCCTTCTCTGCAGAGTGGATCAGCCTAAAGACAGCCCTCAAGGTACCCCAAGATTTATCCAACAGGACATTCCCGCCAGGGAGCTCTAAGAGCAAAGCTCAGTGCATCATAAGCCACACCTACGCTCAGAATGTCCCATCAATCTTCGGTGGGTCTCTCTTAAATAACGTCCATCAGTTAAGGATCCCTAAATATCCCTAAGTATCTGAGGAGGGCCTTGAAAATAGAAACCAAAATAAACAAGCAAAGGATGCCTATTTAAATCAGAATATGTAATAATATATACATTATTTTCTATCTTTAGAGAGATAAGATATGACATCCCCCAAACAGAAGCTGATTGCTATGTAAAGGGAAAAACTGAAAATTAAAAAATGTAATAACTGAGTGCTATGAAGGGTTAGAAAACAAAATTGAAGAACATCCAGGAAAGTGGGGCAAAAAAATCGGAAATGGAAATTAGGAGTAAGAAAAATGTGACAATTAGACAACCGGTCCAGGAAGTCCAATATCTGAATACTAAGAGTTCCAGAAAGAGATAACTGCAAAAACAGAGGGGAGGACATCACCAGTGAGACAGTCCAGTACATTTCCTAGAACAGAAGGATATTAGTATCCAGATTGAAAGGGCTTATTAAGTGCCCTCACAAATGGATGAAATAGGCCTATACCAAGGGTACATCATTGTGAAATCTCAGAAAACTAGGGACAATTGGATCTTACAGGTTTCTAGGCTGGGCGCAGTGGCTCACACCTGTAATCCTGGCACCAGAGGCAGAGGCAGAGGCAGGATCACTTGAGCTCAGGCGTTTGAGACCAGCCTGGGCAACATAGCAAAACCATGTCTTTACTAAAGATGAAAAATTAGCCAGGCAAGGTGGCATGTGACTGTAGTCCCAGCTACTCGGGAGGTTGAGGTGAGAGGATTGCTTGGGCCCAGGTGACAGAGCAATGCTGTCTCAAAAAGAATAAAAGGTTATAGAAAGAAGAAATGTATTACATAAAGGTCAGGAATCAGCCTGATTTACCAGCAACAGTGTGGGAAGCTGGAAGGCAATGGAGAATTGCCCTCAAAGTTCGGAAGAAAAATGATTTCCAGTTGACAAGTTTATATCTGATCAAACACTCAAGCAAGAAGGTAGAACAGAGACATTTTCGGATAGGTCAAAATCTAAAACAAAAAGGAAAAAGAGAACTTAGCCCGGATGCACCTTCTCTCAGGAAGCTGTTAGAGGGAATTCTTCACCATAAGGAGGGAGTAAAGCAAGGGAAACGTAGGATCCAGGAAATGGGAGCCAACACAGAAGAGGGGTGGATGGAGTACGTGGAGGTCCTTTGTAGTTGTGATAAAGGAGATACAGGGCATTGAGCTAAAGTAAATCATGACAGAACTATTGCAGAGGATGGCGGACAGGTGAAAGAGGGCTAAACCCTTACCTTCTATAATGAGGAAAAAATCTGAAAAGTCACTAAGAGGCTACATAAGCATATTATTAAAAATATGGAATGAAATACCAAAAGAAATAGCTAAGGAATTGAAAGAGATTATTGTTATTGAGGAGTAGGTTGGGGAGAAGGGTAAGAAGAGAACTGTGTGTGTGTGTGTGTTTTTCTTCAATGAATCTTTTAGAACTATTTGACTCTTTAAATTATGTGTATAGGCCAGGCAGGGTGGCTCATGCCTATAATCCCGGCACTTTGGGAGGCCAAGGTGGGAGAAACTGCTTGAGCCCAGGAGTTTGAAACCAGCTTGGGCAACATGGCAAGACCCCCCTCTCTACAGAAAATAAAAAAATTAGCTGGAGCGTGGTAGCATGTGCCTGTGGTCCCAGCTACTCAGGAGGCTGAGGTAAGAGGATTGCTTGAGTCTGGGAGATTGAGGCTGCAGTGAGCTGTGATTGTACCAGCCTTGGGGACAGAGCGAGACCCTGCCTCTAAATAAATAAATAAATAAAATGTATGTATAACAGATGAAGATTAAAACTAGAAAAATTAATAGCTTATTATTGGTGTTTATCTCCTTTAGATTTGTTTGTTTCTTTTTTTTTTTTTTTCCGAGATGGGAGTTGTGCTCTCGTTGCCCAGGCTGGAGTGCAATGGCATAATCTCAGCTCCCTGCAATCTCCGCCTCCTGGGTTCAAGTGGTTCTCCTGCCTCAACCTCCCAAGTAGCTGGGATTACAGGCATGCGCCACCACGCCCAGCTAATCTTTTGTATTTAGTATGAGACGGGGTTTCACCATGTTGGCCAGGCTGGTCGTGAACTCCTGACCTCAGGTGATCCACCTGCCTCGGCCTCCCAAAGCGCTGGGATCACAGGCGTGAGACACCATGCCCGGCCTAGACTTATTTCTTGTAAGTAAAACAAGAGTCTTGTGTTGCCCATTCATTGATTCCAGAGATCTTGTTTTGAGTACCTGTTGTGTGCTGGGCATCGAGGCAATTTCTTTTCTCCTTGTTACCCCTTGTTTTCATTGCTCCTGTACTGGACTGTCCTGCTGGGATCCTATTTAAGGAGCTGGTGACTGCCTGCCCCGTATGCCTCTCTCTGGATTTCTGCTGGGTGTGGCTGTGGCTCTAGCGTGATGTCAGAGAGGTCTCACTCAATGCTTCCCTCATGCTCTCCAGCAGTGGGTTGTCGGAAGTGGTACACTTCACTTTTTCTTCTGAGATGGGAGAAGCATGCCTTATCCCCAGATTGCTAGATGGCACAGTTGATGGTTTATTTGCTTAGCACACAGCCTCACATGCAGCAGACACTCAGTGGATGAGTGAATGTGGTAGCTGTGACATGTACTCACTTCCTCTCTCCTGCCTCTGATCCTCAAAGAGGACCACATATCTGCCTCCCTGCATCCTCGGACGGCTCATAGCTTGGGCAAAAAGGGGCCACCACGGAGGGCCTGCTGCAGCCTTTCCCGTTCCCTGATGTTTCCGCTTTTGCTACCTGAAATCTAATGATTCGAGATTCAGTACTTTGCATCTTTAAGAATATTTGGAAATTAAGGAAAATGTAAGTGCCTCTAAGAGGAAAAATACTACGACCCATTATCACAGTAATTTCCAACCTGGAGTTCCCACATGCTACTGTCTCATAACAGGCGTAATGGTGGCCAGAGAGCACTTTTTAATATTTCAAAACACCTAATGGAAACTGCCCATTTATTTATGATAGGCTGCAAAGAGTAACTAAAATGGCAAATTTCTTTGCTTTCCAGTGAAAGTGTATCAATCAACTTGGTATGGTAGCTCTGGTTGATTTTTTATTTTATTTTATTTTTTGAGATGGAGTCTTGCTTTGTCACCCAGGCTGGCACAATCTCGGCTCAGTGCAACCTCCATCTCCCGGGTTTAATCGATTCTTCTGCCTCAGCCTCCCGAGTAGCTGGGACTACAGGCATGCACCACCATGCCTGGTTAATTTTTGTATTTTTAGTGCAAACAGGGTTTCATCATGTTAGTCAGGCTGGTCTCGAACTCCTGACCTCATGATCCGCTCGCCTTGGCCTCCCAAAGTGCTGAGGTTACAGATGTGAGCCACCGCGCCCAGCCAGCTCTGGTGATTCTATGCTGAATAGATGCTTCAGTTGGTAGCCGTCTATCTGTGATAAACGTAAGAACGGTTGGTGGTTGAGGGGAGAGATAATAGTTATCAATAACAGCTTATATGGTTGACGAGACCTTGCCAAAGGCAGTGTGAGTGTCAGGGAATGGGAAAAGGGTCTTTAGGAGGGGAGAGACGGGGGCACTGCAGGCTACTTAGATATTCCTGGGTTTTGTTAGCAGCTGGACTGAGGACAGAGGGCTCCAGATAGAGGGCAGAGCAGGGGTGCAGAGAGTGGTGTGAGGCTCTGAAGGCCAGCTTGGTCAGCCCACTTTGTCGTTTTGCTGAGGGCTGGTGGAGGTGCCAGTGTGTCTGTGCCAGGGGCCCCGCCGGTCACCTCTCCCTGCAATCCAGACCCCATCACAGAGCCTCATGGCAGCGGAGATAAATGCTTCAACAAAGCAAATGAATCCAGAGGGAATGGAAGCCTCAAGCCGTGAAAAATGATGGAGACTGTGGCCTACTTTCTTGCTTTGTAAAAGTCACTTGCACTTTTCTGGGACACAGCCAAACTGACCTGCTGTAGAACGGAGATGTGCAGTAATGCTGTTTGGCAAACAAATGGCGCTCTCTGGCCCCAGCGGTTCTGGCTTTTGAGCCCAAACTAAAGGAAGCCAGGCTAGAAACTGTATATCAAACTTTGCGAGCTCATTTGTATACCTTGCTGGTGACTCGGGGGACAGAAATGGTGGTGGGGATCTTTTGGTTTTGTTTTGAAAAAGTGATGTTTGGAAGCCAAATAATACATCCTGACCTATGGCACTTAAAACTGCCACCAGAGCTCAACATTTAATTGTTCTGTTTCTCATGATGTGTTCTAATTTTCAGTTTCCAGCCAGATTGTAAGGTCAACAAGGGCAGTTTATTTACAAGTAAGTCTTGGTTTTTCTCATCTGTAGAAATGGGGATAAAAATACAGGTTTACTGTGAGTGTTAGACGTTCAGGGTTTTGTTTTGGATCTAACTCCTCCCACCTACCCCTCTTCCCTTCCAGGACCTCTCAAGACACACCTTACTTCCAAAGCACAATATCCAAATGCCAAAGATGTTGTCCCTTTTTTTAGAGAGCTCCACAAACACCTGACCAAAATCCCCTCCCATTTAAGGCCTCCTTATCCCCTCCTGCTGTATGTAAACGTCTCTTAGGAGCAGCTCACCAGCCATCAGTCCTGCCTGGATGAAGATGCTAATTTTGTGTCTAGGGAAACAAGTCTGCCTCGTTTGCTTTCGACCTGGAGGCTGAGAGTACAAGAGAAGGTTGGAGGAAATAGCAAGGAAAGTTCACAGAGGGCAATGGTCCATTTTCTCTTATCAGCCACAAAACAAAAAATAAATAAATAAAAGAAGGAGGAGGCTGTGTCTTTGAGGCACAGTAAGCCTGTCCACTGAATGTCCCTGGGAGTAACTAGTTATAATAGCTACTCTTCCTACAGGAAGAACTAGAGATGGGGCGGAGAGAGGACAGGAAGTGTCCCCTGTGAATAGCAGAGGGGTGAACGAGAGGCCCCGGGGACAAATTGCCTTCCTGACAAGGAGAGTTGGAAATGGTGAACCCAGGACCCCTGGCACACTGCCTGGCCCATGATGATGTGACTATCAGTAGTGGCTTTGCCATTTCCAGATTGACATCCATGTCCTAAATGGAGAACTTTGCTGAGATGAAATTTCCTTCTGGTATGCTTTTGTGGAGCACTCCACTGAAAACCAGCACAAAGCCACGGCCTTCTTGAATGTATTCATTAAAATTAGAATGATCTCTGCCCCTCATTTGCCCATGCACGTGGAAAACACATGGATACGCCTTCCCCGATTAAAAATATGACCACTGAAATGTGTATAATGCTTTAAAATTGACACTGAATTTTCTCATCCATCATTTGAGCCTCACAACAGCCTTGTGATGTAGGTGGTATTAGTATTCTCACTTCAAAGATAAAGAAGCGGATGATGGAATGGCTTGGGCACCAGGCCAGGTTCATACAGTAAGTAAATGGCCAAGGCAGGCCGTAAACCTTTGGACTCCACACCCAGTGCTCTTTTTTTTTTTTTTTTTTTTTTTTTGGTCATCTGTGACGTTTCTTCTGCCCTGCTGTTGATAGCCTAGAAAGAAGACTTGTGACTTTTCTTATCACCCCCTGGTGGGTACATCCTGGGTACACTTTTCTATTTTCTAGTGGGGGTAAGGAAAATGGCTTTCAGTGGTGAAGGTTCAGAGAAAGAATGGGATCCAGAAGCGTCTTCCAGCCTGGTCCAGGTGCCAGAAGACTTTGGCAGGCAAGTGTACCATGGCTGAGTCAGGCCCTCCTCCCCCGCTCCCTGGATTTTGGATCGATTTTGCAGCAATGGCTCTGGCGGCTCTCTGTGTTTCCCTTGGCCTCTGAAGCATTCCAGTGATGGTGATGGCTCAGTGAGGTCACGGCCCTGTACAAAGCAAAGGCTATTTGTGGCTGATCTAAAACATAACTGGAGCCACCTGCATCCAAGGCTGCCGTCTCAGGCTCTGGGGCCTGTCACCCAGCTGGAGTGAAAAGTTCACGTGTGAAGCAGATATCAAAAGTGACGTCTTTTTCTTTTCTGTAGGTTTGGCTGAGTAATTGGGAAACCAAGCTGCCCGCCGTCCTGCTGTGGCTTCTCCTTCTATTCCTAGGGCCTGGAGTGGCCCTCCCCTCTCCCTTTGTCTAAACCCTCCTTGCTGCAAGACCCTGCTCCTTCCATGGAGTCTCCATTCCCAGAATATGTATGACCTTATTGTTTGTCACCCATGGATAGAGGAGGGCATAGGAAACATGGAGACCCAGGAACCCAGAGACCAGCTTTTGTTGCCAGGGCAAATCCCATTGCCTCTCTGGGTTGCTCAGTTCTTATCTGTAAAATGAGAGTTGAACTGGATGATCTCTAAGGTCCATTTCAAATTCAGAGTTCTGGAACTAATTGTAAACTGATCAGGAGCAATGCCTGTTGCCTTTACCTGTCTCTCTGTGCTCCCCATATTGCAGCCTGGTAAGCTGTTTTGGCTTATCACCTGCACCTACGATGTGCCTGCATGTAACTTAAAAACTTGCCTTCGTATCTCAGAGGAAGGTCACAAAAGAGAATGAGGGAGTGTTGAGTGGTGTTTAGAAGCAGAGACTGGGGAATCAGACAAGCCTAGGTTTTTTAGCCCCACCACTTAATAGTTGGGTGGCCTTGAGCAAGTCACCTTGTTAAGTACCACCTTTCTTTCAGAAACGTGGAGTTAATGCCAGTCTCACAAGGCAGTGGAGCAGTAAGTGAGATAATACGGGTACGGAGCACATGCAGTGAGAGAGCTCACCAAGTGATGGCAATCATAATTATTAAAGTGGGGAGGGGCAAGAAGCAGAGGGGTGTGTTTCCCAGTCCTTTGGTGAACGTTTTCTGACTTGTAAACTATTAGTTGCATTTTAAGACAATGCCTTTATCATTTTAATCAGCAGCGTAATGATTTGAGGAAAACCATTTCAGTTCTAATAAGAACACTAGCAGTACTAACTGTACACATGATAGCGTTTTAATAGAGTTCCATAATTTATGGAATTGGGAAGACTTACAAAAACATGGGTTGACTCTCTAGAGTGTTAGATTTCTGGTGAGTGATTCAAACAGGCTGCGCTTGCTTCCTGCCAGTGCAAATAAATCAAGTGTAAACCTGTACTTTTTAACAAAATTGCGAAAAAAAGAAACAAATCCAGTGATAAACTATTTTAATGAGACACTTCATTCTTGAGGTGATTTGCTAAGGAGAGATTTTCCAGTTTGTCCCTGAACTACCGAAAGGAACAGCCCCCCTGTGGTACTTTCTTCTTTTCTGGCTGCTCTGGGTTTAAGTAAATGAAGCCTTCTCAAGTATTAAATTTGGAGGGTGGCTCAGTGATCTAAGCAACGAAGACTCAAGAAAGACTTTGGGTCTGAATCAAAGTTTTCTAACTGCCTTGGTCTGAGTACTGGGAAAGTGCCTTCTTAAGCACAGATACTGCAGTCGTACCAATTAAACGAGTGGTGGATGGCGGGATGAACATCACCCAGCTTTAGACAGTGAAACCTGGATGAACTTAACCTGGCTTGAGATGATCCTTCCTGTTTAAGTGGAAAATGCATGCTGAGTGAACATTACCTTTCAAGCAGCTTCTGGATGGAGTCCACATATGTGTGCATGTGTGTGCGTGTATGCGTGTGTCTGTGTGTGTGTGTTAGCCTGAAGTTCAAGCACTTGCAAAGGTTTCTAGCACACAATGTGTGGTTGGGTGAGCTAGACTTAGGACTTCCAGATCTCCCATGTTTTATCTTGACAATTTATGCTTGACTGAGTTTTAACATTGACTCTCAGAGTCAGAAAGAATTCCAAAAGATAAAGGAAAACCAGAAAGCCAAACTTTAATAAATACTCAGAGAGCAAAAAGAAATCATGGAAATGGCATAGATGCAGAGAGCACGTGGTTAGTGAAGAAATAGCTTTTGATGAAACAGGACAGGCTGAGACTTCAAAGATGTGTCTTTTATCCATTAATCCCATTAGTGCTCCAGCGATTTCTCAGAGATTGATTATCTCTGGGGAAATGTGTTACATCAGCCCTCAGCTTTCCAGCCCCATTAGACCCAGCAAACATTCTGTGCTGCTGGGATGATTGGCGTCTGTGCCCTGTTTACCCATATTCCTCCAGCTTGGCTCCCTCCTCACCAGTTCCAGTCAGGAACAGAGAGAGGCCTCCACCTTCAGTAGTCAGAATTTGAGATTATCCCTCACACCCCTTTGGAAGGGAAGAGAAACATAAAGAGAATGGGCAAGTAGCATTACTCAGGTTCACTTTACATTGGCTGATCAATTCTTCATGTAGCCTTGGATATTTATTAGGATTTTCATGATGGATAGACACGCTGTCCCCACTCAAAGTGCCTCGAAATTAGAAGTGAGATACCTAAGGAGTGTCGACAATGAGGAACAATGGGCTGCTCTTGAAATCTTGCTCTTTGTCTAGTATGGTGGGCAAACGAATCTATCAGTTGCTAATTTTGTAAATAACCTTCTTACGGTCTCAGTTTTGTCATATGTGAAATGGCAGTAATATAATGTACCCTTCAGAGGATTGTTAGGAGGACTAAATGGGTTAGTATTTGTTAAATGCTTGGCACTGTGCCTGCCTCACACCATACAGGCACTCAATAAAAGTTAGCTGAAATTATGTTAACTATTCTAAGCAAAGGATTAATAGGCATGTTGGAACTGATGCAAAGAAGAAATAAGACTGCTGCATTACCTTGGGATTAGGGAGAAGACTAGGCAGCAGGCTTCTGAGTGTGGGAGTGTGTAGGATTGTGAGCACATCTCTGCAGTGCCTGCACCCTCCTTGCCACAGAAATAACCTACACCAGACATAATAACAGAAAAAGAACCCAAGCATTTTCAAGACAATGTGAGCAAGGTAGAAAAGGGCGACCCATGAGTCAGCAATACTCAAGCTTTTATCAATCTCAGTTTCTTCATTCTTTGTTTCATTCATGCAACCCACGTTTATCATCAAACCTGTGCTTTTCATTGACGTTATAGATAAAAATGAACCACTCCCTACCCTCAAGAAAGTAGAAGGAAGAAGCAGGTAAGTAACTAGACAATTAGAGAACAAGATCCTGAGCGATCAGAGGAATGAAGTACACTAGGAAGCCTTCTGGGAGGAGGTGATGCCTAAGATGAGATGAGTGACAGTTATCTAGTGAGGGGAAAGGCATGGATGACACAGCACTGTGTGTGACAACTCCTTGTCTGCTAATTCTCACATCTGACTCATCTCAGGGTCAGTCTCCATTGATTGCCTATTCTTTTAAGTATGGGCCATATTTTTGTGTCTAGTAATTTTGGATTATATTCTAGGCATTGTCAGTGGTCTAGAGTAGAGCCTGTGGATTCTGTTATGTTTCTCTGAAGAGTGTTAAATTTTTATTTTAGCAGGCATTTAATTTGACTGAACTCAAACACCAGATTCCATGGTGGGCAGAAGCTGAAATCTCTGATCAGTTCTGTTAATTTTAGATGAGTTGCTTGGAATCTGCCCCATGCATGTGTAGCTCAGGAGTCAGCCGGAGATTTGGATGGAGTTTATATGCAGAATTTGGAGCATCCCTTCTGAGGCTTTCTCCTTTTGGGAATTTCTCCTTCTATTTTTCAGCTGCCCCGACCATTTGTTCCTTCCATTTTCCAGCTTCCCTTCTGATTCTAAAGATTTCTGTCTAGTTTCTAATCACTCTACATAGTGTAGATTGGGTTCTGCTCTCAAGCACAAAGCTGTGAAACCCAGAGACTCAGCCAGTGCTCCCTTCTCCAAGGTTCTGCCTACTTTGAGTTGCTCTCTAGTGCATGCAAATAGGCATTTAAAATTTTTTGTTAAGTAATAGTTATGTTCAGAGAATAGGTTTAATATACACTACTCTGAGATATTGGAAGCAAAACTTCCACAATGGATATTTCACGAACTGCAAGTAGGTCAGTTTTGGGGGCAGGAGGGCAGTGTTTGTGCGCATGTGTGCATGTGTGTGGTACAGGGGCCTGGAAGAATGCACAGCTTAAAGGAAGGCAGAGGTCAGATCATCAAAAACCTTCTGGGTTATATTAAGGAATTCGAACTAGATCCTGAAGGCTGTGATGGAGAGCTTTAATCAGAAGATTGAAATGATCACAATTGTTCTTAGAAACATTGCTGGGCGTCTGTATGAAGGTTGAATCAGAAGAAGTAGAAAGATCGTCAGGGGATTGATAGGGAAACAGAATTCAGTTTTTGTCCTCTGGAAGACGAGGGGTTGAACTAGCTGCTCATTAATGTCTCTTGTGGCTCTAGTATTCTGATCTTCCCACTGATGCCTTGACTTTGTCCTACTGTAGCCAGGAGTTCCCACAAGGCTGTTTTCTTCCAGAGCACTATACACAACCCTTGAATCCTAGGCTTTGAAAAATGCCATTAGAGCAAAATACACCTAGTGATATTTTATGGCTTGTGAATAGATTAAGGTAATGGAGACACAAGGCAACACACATGAATACACCACGGGTGGGTAACAGCCTTTGAATTTCTCCAGCTCTCCCTTCAGACCTCCTGTATCACAACAGGTATTTGGTCATTTTATGTGATCCTAAGTGGCCTACTATTAACCTGGCTTTGAGTTTTTTTCAGTCCTCGGAGAGATGGAGATAGGCCTGGAAGAACCCAGTGCTAGGGCTTCATTGCAATAGGGGTACCCAAATTGGGGAGGGTGGGAAGAAATTCTGTGATAGTCTCACGAGAACCTCAAGAGATGCTGGTGGTGGTGTGATGGGTATGTTGGTTTCATCCTTTCCTGTTTCTGAACCAACAGGAAAATGAGGCTTCTTGAGCCCCAGGATGCCTTGACCTTTCTGAGGCTTCCTGGAGAGCAAAGAGTTCCTGCTCTGGCCTGGTATGAGTCAGAGATTGTGATGACACACTGAACAGCAACACCTGTCCTTGCTGGGGAGGGGATCCAAAGTCCAGCCACTCGCCTTGAGCATGACACATTTTTCTGTGCTCTGTCTCTTTAGGAGCTCAGGTCCTTTAGTGCTTGACAGCGGCTTCGTGCATTGCCTCTGTAAATTGATCCCATACTCAGTTCATGAAACATCAGCTTTTAGGAATTGGAGAGGCAGCAATATAATTCTTGTGTGCTGTTGCTTGAGTGAACCGTAAACCAAGGCTTTCCTCCCTGGATTGCATGGCTTTTTACTTTGATGAATGTTGTTTTACTCAGAGTTGACTAAATGATATTGTCTTATATGGCTCTCAGTTTTTCTCTGATCTGTTCCCGATCTGAAACGTATGAGTACACTAGTTCAGACGTTTGCCAGGCATCTGAGCTTGGCCTGAGGATATCCACAAGCATAACTGAGAAAACATGCTTGTCCTCAGGAAGGCCCAAGTCTAAGCACCTGCTCATGTCCCTTCCTTGGCTGTGTGGCTTTCTGTGCTGCAAACCAAGCTTGTAGACATAGTGTACCTTTCCATAACGGGTCTCTCTCTTCTAGTATGTTGTGATCACTGATTTGGATCAGAAATACTAATGATTTGGATCAGAAATACCAGGAAGTGGAGCATGTGGTTTCAGCATGTGACCTTCAAGTCAGTTCCAGCTGGCGTTTACCAGCCTCCATTTATTGGTTCTGGTGGAATCAGGCCTGTGAGTGGACTGCACTGCTATTATTTGAGGGCATTGTGAGGCCTGTTCTGAGTGTGTCTCCTACCTCCTTGACGACGTGCCTGAAGTTTCTCTCATTGATGTAACTCCTATGTGTTACTGCGTTGCCTCCAGAATTCTCTTATTTATGAAGCCCCATTCTGTTGGAACAGGTTGATTGAGGAGTACATTACCTGCTTATGATGCTCCATCTGGGGACTGTGGACAGCAGAAGAGGGGGTGGGGTGAGCTTGAGGGGTTGAGGGAGAGTGACTCAGAAGAGCAGGACTGGCTCCCCTGAAACAGGAGGCTCTCCTGTTTCGCTGTGGCAGGCTCTCTGCCGGCTTTTTTCCACTCCTTTATCCCCAGCACTTAACCTCATGTTTGGCACATAGTAGACGCTTAGAAGATGAAAGCCTCAGGTCCAGCCGTGGCTGGCAGTTAAATCTGTGAACCTCAGACTTGATTTCAGCCTGGCCAGGTCTGAGTCACTAAAGGGCGCTTTGCATTTCTGGATAGTGGAACTTCTGCCGCCTTATTCTTTTTCCATGGTGCCGTGGCTTTAGCATGATCCAGGTTATGAGAAAATGAGGATGAGCCCTCTGCTGTGCTTCACCTGCTGTGATTGGGATCAAACACTGGTTTTTAGAGGGAAATGTCCATTTTAGAGCAAGAAAGAGAGGACCTTAAGCATGACCTAAAGAAAGCAGAGAGGCCAGGCTGTCCTACCACTTCATGCCTGGTTGACGGAGCCAAGTTTGACTGCAGGACTGGGTCTTGGCCCAGGATGGGAAATATTCACTAATGAGGCAAATGACTTCAAGGAGATCAAAATAATTAGTCAGTTTTCACCGCTATAGTGAGTCACCCTTGCGAAGACGTTATGTTCCAACTGAAGAGTGAGGGAGTTCAGGTGGAAGACTGTTGGCTCCTGCTCCCTGGGGAGTGCAGTGTGTCTAGAAGCCTGGGCCGGGAGGCCCTGAAAGGGGGATCTGAGCTCTTTTCTTCCTGCCTGTGCTTTTGTTCTGTCCTCACCCACATTCACTGGGAAGCAAGGAAGGGGAGGACACGTCACCTCAGTACATACCACAATACGCATTAGACATCTGCTTCCCAGGCCTCTGGATTCTAGGTAGGCACTCGAGGCCTGCAGGGGCCCTGAGGCAGGGGTCAGTGAGCATGAGAGTGGGACCCATCCCTGCTGCTGAAACACGGGAGGGTCTATGTTCCCTTGGAGGTAGGGAGAAGGGCTGGACTGTCCTTGTGCTTGGATGCTCCCATCTGCACAGTGCCCTGTGGCAGGGCGAGATGGCCTTAGAGCCTTTGCTTCCTTTACAGTGGATGGATTTTTATGTGCTGGGCTGGATTGCTAAGAACATCTTTTCCTGGGGGATCCCTGAATAGGTGAGATGCATTTGGGTCTGGAAAGTTAATTGATATCTTTGCTGAAGGCCAGGGAAGGGCAGGGGTGGCCTGACCCGTCAGGGGGATACATTCCATAGCTGTTTGGCCATAGTGAGAGTAGTATCTGATGGAACAGGACTTCCCTTGGAACTGAGCAAGTTGGCCCCATAGAGACTGAGCCTCGGACCTTTGTTCCCCCAAGTCCCCCATACCAGCCAGCTCACAGATAGGAGGATGGAGAAGGGAGTGGGGCGGATCACAGGCTTCCCCACGTGTTCTCTGCGTGGCTGTTCTTCTCTCCGCGTATGTGGAAGGTTGATCATTCTGCAGGGAGTCCATCAAGATAAGTCCATGGTGGAAAAGCTCACGGACGGAGGTGGGGACTCTGCAGGGTTCTGCCACTTCCTGGGTAGGGAACCTCAAGAACGTCACTTAAATTATTTGAGCCTTCTTTCTCTTCTTTCCTCCCTCCCTTCCTTCTTCCCTTTCTCCCTCCCTTCCTTTTCCCCACAAATATTTTTTGAGTGCCCATTGGGGGTTTTAAGTGCTGGAAATGCAGTGAAGAATAGCATAGACAAGACGGGTGCTATGGCAGGAAGAAGGGGGAAGATGAGGCGAACAGCTCAGTCAATTAGACTTTCAGATATGGCTGAGTGATTTCAAGAGACTAGGATAACAGGTAGGGAGGGGCATGTCACTATCTCAGATAGCATAGGAGAGGAAGACCTCCCTGAGGGAATGCCACTTGGGCTGTGACCCTATGATAAAGAGCGCGTCGTCATGGGTCTGGGAGGACGGTCACTGTGCACAGAGGCAACAGCACATGCCACCGCCCTGAGGCGGGAAGACCAGTGTGCAGATGACCACGGGCCAGTCAGGGAGGAGAGAGACCAGCCTCTGAACCGAGCCGTGGAAGAGCGTGGACACAGAGTTGTTCATGCTTTGGACCGTGGGCAAAAAATAAACTCCTATTGTGCCCAGAAGCAGCCTCAGTGTTGGGGTGTGTTTGCTGCAGCAGCTAATGCCCCCCTAACAGTCTCATCGTGTGTGGCAGTACACAGGACCTGAAGCAACCGGGAGCTTGAACGCAGGGAAGTAAAGCTCATTATCACCTCAGCAACAGGGGCCCTGGGAGAGCCAAAGCCTGCCCCTCTCTCTGCTGGCTGTTCCCGCTAGTGTGAGCCAGAGGCTGTGTCTTGCTGGAACGTCAGTTCGAAAGCAGCCTTTCCAGACTCTTGTCACGTCACCAGGAGCTCTCGGTCCTCTAATTAAGTAGTAATGTGCTTGTCCAATAAGTGCCATATGGTTGCATTGAATCAAGCCCAAATGATCTTAGCTCTGAAAATTAATATTACTAATTATGATAATAAAATCTCACCATTTTATGTTTGCTTTTCTTCTGAAGAGCTCAAAATGCAAGTATTAAAATAATATGTCCAAATATCCTATGTTAGGAAGAAAGGAGGACCCATGGAGAAGTTGGGAAGATGGTTTTCATTGTTAAGAGGAGGCTCCAGTCTTTCCCTTGTCTTTATCTCTGACTCCATAAAGATAGCTAATCTTTCCTGGCAACAAGCCAGAATGGCGAGAGGATTAGGAAAACGGGATTATCTTAACATCACAGAGAGGAGGTGAGGCCCAAATAAGGGACTGAAGCTAATTAGATACTACAAAATGCCAAGACTGGAGAAAACTGGAATAGACTTATCCCGATGGACCTTGTCTGTGGGGAGTAGATATAGGGTGGGGCAAGGGAAGTTAGCCAGCCTTGGCTGGGGCCTCATGAGACCAGAAGTGGCAGCAGAGAGCAGAGCTGGTGAGGAGCTGGGAGAGGGATTCATCAGGAAGGACTGAGTTCTGAGTTCTGAATGGCAGGGACGTTTGCAGACAGGAGACCGGCATCTGTCCAGGAGAGAGCAGGGCTCACTGTGAGCGAGGGAAGCAGTGGGATGAGTATGTCCAGGGGTGTCTCTTACTTAAGACTGACAAAGGAAGAGTGCAGGGGTTTCCATGTTGGGCCCTAACCCAGGTCCACTTCACTGTTCTGAGAGTTACAGTGGGATGACCGAGGGGACTGGGGGTAGAGTGGATATTCAAGTCTTGGGGGAGAAGTTCGGAGAGGGTTGTGGGTCACAGAGAGTTACCAAGGAAACTGCAGGGACCGTTACTTAGTCAGTTCTTCATTTCCGGGAAGGTTTATCACCATGGGAAAAAGAATGCATTAACCTTTTATTCAACGGGTATTAATTAATTGGCTGTTACAGGATTTTCTTACCCCAGAAGGGCATATGATGGAAGGTGATCATACAGTTCATCATCCACATTGGGACATATTTGAGAAGGAAAGGCAGCATGATTATCTGGGAACAAATACTGGCCTAAGCCAGCTGGGTGTTATGACCCATGAGATATGTAATCACCCCAGCTGATACCAGGTGCAATGAGATACATGCTGTATGTGCAGTGGGGTTTCCACCCCGTATCCCCATCTTCTGCTGGGAGCCAGACTCCCTTCCTCCCTGCCTGAGCCCATTCTCCTCGCTGTCGGGATCCAGCTCAAGCCCTGCCCCAGCCCACCCCACCAGCACTCCGACCCCTGACTAGGCTTGTGACTTAACCTTCCAGTGCCTCAGTTCCCTGATCAGGAAGACGGGGCTAACCACAGCACTTACTACTAGAACCATGCCCAACTCAAAGCAGGCACCACATGCATCCTGCTGTGATGATGGGGAGACTTGTAACTTGGTGACTTCCCCAATCTCTCTGCACTTTTGTTTCCTCAGGTGGGCATCAGGGACAATATTACCTACCTTTTAAGGGCCTGGACTTCAAGAAAAATTAGCCACCCTTCCCCCTTAGAATCAGCAGCAGACATCAAAGGGTGAGTTTTAATACTTTCCACACAAGTTCACAGATTTATTACATAATATATTTAGTTGTGGCTAAAGAACATTTAAGAGGCAGAGGAGCTACCCAAAGGGAAGGAGGCAGATGAGAGGGACATGTGTAGCCTTACATGGAAAAGGGAAGTGGAATCCCAGAGAAATGGTGGCCAGCCTTCCCAGGGCTTTCAGGCAAGAGAGAAAACTGTAGACATCACGAGTGTCTGGACTTTGTTGCAGGTAGAGGTGCTTTCTCTACAAGGGGAGGCAAATGTTTACAGTTAGAGAATGACCAGCTCTTCAGCTTCTAGTACGTGACCTCCAGCCAGAATTGATAGGGTGCGCAGAGCTATTCCAGGTACTTTGAATTTTTTTAACCTCATTAAATTCATCTATAAGACAGGTAGTTTTATATTTTAAAATGGAATTTTATAATGGAAACTTTCAAATGTCATCAAGGAGACATCGATAATGAGTTTTTCCCATGCTCCAGCTTCAGCAGTCATCAACACTTACTGATTTGGTTTTGTCTGTTTTCCTCAAGATTTTTTTCTTTTCCCTGATGTTTGGAAGCCAATTCCAGCAATTATATAATTTCATCTGTAAGTATAGCTGACCCTTGAACAACATGAGGATTAGGGATATTGACCTCTTGCATGGTTGAAAATCTGCACATAAATTTTGACTCCCTCAAAACCTAACTACTAATGATCTACTGTTTACCTGAAGCCTGACCAATAACATAAACAGTCGAGAAACATATATTTTGTATTTTATATGTATTATGTAGTGTATTCTTACAGTAAAGTAGGCTAGAGAAAAGAAAATCTCATTAAGAAAATCCTAAGGAAGAACAAATATATTTACTGTTCATTAAGTGTAAGCAGACCATTGTAAAGATCTTCATCCTTGTCTTCACGTTGATTAGGCTGCGGAAGAGAAGAGGAGGAGGAGGGTGAGAGAACAGGAGGAGGGTGGCTAGGTCTTGCTATCTCAGGGGTGGCAGAGACGGAAGAAAATCCACATGTAAGTGACCCACGCTGTTCAAACCTGTGTTGTTCAAGGGTCAGCTGTACTTCGGCACGCGTCTCTAACAGACAAGATTTTTCTTTTTTTTTGAGGCGGAGTCTTGCTCTGTCACCCAGGTGGAGTGCAATGGTGCGATCTCCGCTCACTGTAACCTCTGCCTCCCTGGTTCAAGCGATTCTCTTGCCTTAGCCTCCCGAATAGCTGGGACTACAGGCGCGTGCCACCACACCTGGCTACTATTTTGTATTTTTAGTAGAGACACGATTTCACCGTGTTAGCCAGGATGGTGTCAATCTCCTGACCTCATGATCTGCCTGCCTCGGCCTCCCAAAGTGTTGAGATTACAGGCGTGAGCCACTGTGCCCAGCCAAGTTTTTAAAATATATATATAACCAAATGTCTTTGTCACTCCAGACAACAATAACAGTAAAAAGCAGGAGATCCTTAATATTATCTAATATTCAGTTCATATGTAAATTTCCCTTATTACGTCAAAATATCTTTGCCGGTTGGTTTGAATCAGGATTCTAATAAAGTCTACACGTTACATTTGCTTGTACATGTTGTAAATCTCTTTTTTTTTGTGTAACTGTTCCCTCCCATTTTGCACGTCATTTGTTTGTTGAAGAATCTAGGTCAGTTGTCCTGCAGAATGTCCCTCATTTTGATTTGGTTGGCTGTTTCCTCATTTTGTCCTTTTATTTTTGCCTTCATCCTCCATGTTTTCTGTGACCTCGAAGTTAGATTCAGGGTCTGTTTGTTTTGAAGGGAGGATCAGGGGCATGGCAGCCGTGGTTATCCTGTTGTGATGCTGAGATGGGTGGAAGGGCTTCCGTATCGGCAGCCTTGTCCCGCATCCATTACTGAGGCCCCATCAGCCTTTCCCCTGATGGCTTTCACATCCATCCACAATCGTTGCCGAGATCCATTATTTCATTAGGGCTTGAAATGCTCATTTTCTGATTCTCTCATTCCTTTTGCACTGAGTAGCTGGAATTCTTCTGTAAAGAAGAACGCTCTGTCATCAACAGTTTGATTACACTGAAGTACCATGTGGCACAAAAAGAAGGACAGGTGCTCTCTTATCACTTACCGATTTTCAAAGTAATGAGTCGGTCCCTGGCAAGGGAGGGTAGATCTTTAATTAATTGATTAAACAAATATTTATTGAGTCTCTGCTATATGCTGGGTATTGTTCTAACATCCTGATGGTTCAGCAGTGAACAGAACTGATAAAACTCAAAATATTGAGTTCGGGGATGATATAGGCTATGGAGGAAAGCAAAGCAGGACAGGGACATGAGGATGCTGGAGGGGCAGGATTTGGGTTTCCAGTCTTGAATAGGGTCAGAATGTGACATTTAAGCAAACTCCTGATAAGGTGAGAAATTGCTGGAGAGGAGCAGGGCAGGCAGCCGGCTGGAGTGCGTGAGACGGGGGTGCTGGTGTGGAGCCCACTGGGGGAAGATGGTAGGAGATGGCCCAGAGAGGCGGCTACAGGGGCAGAGCAGGCAGAGACTTAGAAACCATTTTCAGGACGTTGATTTTCCCCTGAATGAGTTGGGCAGCCCTGAGGACTGTAAGCAGAGGTATGGTCGGATTCATGTTTTTAAAGGGTCCTGCTGGCTGCTTGGGGAGCGGATGGAGAAGTCAGGTAAGGGTAGAACTGAGTTTAGTCTTGAAAGCAGAAAGACTTCAGCCCTGGTCAAGCTTCCTTCCTTGTTATCTAGTGCCTGGGTGGGGGGGAGGGGCGGCGGCAGGTGCTTCACATGTTCCTAGGGGTCCTCTGTGCATCTTACATTACAGGACATGCTTCTCTCTCAGTTCCATCCTTTAAAATTCCTAGGCATAGCATTCTCCTTGAGCATGTCAGGACATAAAATCCCAGAGCAGAAACCTTCCTCCCTGAGTCTCTAAACAACATGGCTACATGTCCATCACCCTAGGGAAGTGGAATTCCATTTCATGCTGAAAGTGGGTTACACCAGGACACTGCTATCACTTTTGGACTGTCTTTACCATCACTGAAGAATTGGCGTTGGCTAGCTAGGCACATCCAGGGGGATCTTCTCATGATTCTAGAACTTAGCATTTGTGGTGGGATTAGCCATCTATCTATGGAGGGTCACCACTCCACCCATGGCCTGGTCAGCTGAACCAAGAGGTGCCTGATTAAGGAGACCGAGGCAGGCGGATCACCTGAGGTCAAGAGTTCGAGACCAGCCTGGCCAACATGACAAAACCCTGTCTCTAATAAAAATACAAAATTTGGGTGGGCACGGTGGCAGGCACCTGAAATTCCAGCTACTCAGGATGTGCAGAGCAATGGGGCACCTTTTCCTTTGCATCCAGACTCTTCCAGCCAGCTTGGGGAGCATTTTTTACCCAGGCTGCCTTCCCAACACCCAGAGAGCCTTTCTGTGGACAGGCATCTCTCCTTGCCTGTAACTCTCTCCTATCAAAGGCTGTTCATCAGTTTATGGGTGCTTAGCAACCAGAAGAGGAGACGATACAAGCCGCCTCTATCCTTGTCAGGTAGCTGCTCCCATTGTTCCTCTTCTCCTCTGGGTTTGTGTATGCATTGAAAGCAAGAGAGACACTCCACCTCAACTTAAACAGCAGCTTCTTAAACAAATAAGAAACACACAGAATCCAGTTCAAGCAGATCTTGCCTCAAATAAAGCTTGCAAGCATCCCTTCTCATCATTCCCTGTCCTGATTTCCAGTGTTTCCCTTCCTTCCTTCCTTCCTTCCTCCCTCCCTTCCTTCCTCTTTATCTCCCTCTCTCTCTTTCTCTCTTTTCTTTCGTTCTTCTTTCTCCAGAAGCTCGCTCTGTTGCACTGCAGTGCAGTGACATGAGCTCAGCTCACCGCAACCTCTGCCTCCTGGATTCAAGTGATTCTCCTGTCTCAGCCCCCTGAGTAGCTGGAATTACAGGCCCCTACCACCATGCCCACCTATTTTTATATTTTTAGTAGAGACGGGGTTGTGCTATGTTCGCCAGGCTGGTCTTGAACTGCTGACCTCAGGTGATCTGCCTGCCTCAGCCTCCCAAAGTGCTGGGATTACAGGCATGATCCACCGTGCCAGGCTGATTTCCAGTGTCTCTATGTAACCTTTTGAGATTCCCACAAGCCTAGCATGAAGATGAGACACACCGAGGGAGGTGAGGAGCTGGGAGAAGGGCGGCATTTTCAAACTGCAGGTTTCTTCTCAAACTGCAGATCTGCAGAGAAAAAGGAAGAACGCAGTTAAGGAAACAGATTCTCCAAGGAAGGGATATCAGAACTTAGGAATGGACTCTCTGCCTCTAATTAAAAGTGAAGTTGCTTGCTGGGGAAGCATCAAATCATTTCAAATGGGCATCCTTCCTTGGTAGCCACCAATATCCATCAGTTTAACAGGAGAGGAAATAGAATTCTCATGCTAGGAGGATTTTGGAGGAGCCAGGGGCTGTCGGGAAGGGTCAGGAGCTAGCATCCGCTGAGTTTCTTTAAGGGGCCATGCACTACCTGTAGGAGGCATGGACTTTGCTGTTTGCGTGGGATGAACCTAACTCAGAGTTGATACTGCATGTGGGATTGTGTTTTTCAGACAATCCAGGGATCTGCAGAAGGTTGCTGTAGGATCTGAGCGGGAGTGTAAGCAGCTGTCTTGTGATATCAAGGCACCTGCGTCTGGAGAGCTGGTTGCTAAGACCTGGAGAGGGCCCCTTTTGGGGCTGTCACAGAAGGCTGTGAACATCTCTCTGCTCCTGGAAAATGCCTTCCTTTCCTGGCCCCAGGGAAGACTCTCCCACTTCCTTCATAACCTGGTTCTCACTGGGGAGCCTTTGGAACTAACTACTTAAGTACCAGATTATTAACAGGACCTACGAATGTGCTTTTTCCCCCCATACAAATTCACAGGCCCTGAGAAGAAAAGGAAAAGATAGGCCAGGCGCAGTGGCTCAAGCCTGTAATCCCAGCACTTTGGGAGGCTGAGGCAGGCAGATCACCTGAGGTCAGGAGTGGCCTGGCCAACATGACAAAACCCCGTCTCTACTAAAAATACAAAAATTAGTTGGGTGAGGTGATGGGCGCTTGTAGTCCCAGTTACCCAGGAGGCTGAGGCAGGAATAATCGCTTGAACCCAGAAGGTGGAGGTTGTAGTAAAATGTGATTGTGCCACTGCACCCCAGCCTGGATGACAGAGCAAGACTCTGTCTCAAAAAAAAAAAAAAAAAAAAGGAAGACAGACATGATGGGGGTCTTTTCTGTAGTTAGAACAACTTAATACTTATTTAATGGATAAACAAGCATTAAAATAAATGTTTGATGACTTAGAATCCAGTCTTTTCTAAAACTCTCAATGTTGTGTGTCTCCAGGCACTCACAGCTGTGGCGGGCATCCTGCCCGTTGGAGCCAGGGGTTCCGCCAGCACAGAAGTAAGTGGGGAGGTGGTGTGCATGGTCTTAGCCATATTCCTGAACAAGTGTCTTGTCTAATGAAAGAAAACGTAAAATCCTATTAGTGGAGTCAGTACTTTAGACTCACAGACTCTTTAAGTTTGAAGGACTTTTGAAGTCATCTAGCCTCTTGCCCCTGATGCTTGATTAATAAGCACCACAGAAACTCTGGGCTCTGCATACTGAACATTGACCCAGACCCCTATTGTGTTAGAAAATATTATTGCAATTAGTGGAATGCTGCTAGAATATAGGCTCCAGACCTGAATCCCCAAATTGGAAGAGATTTGGAAAGAAGGATGTCCAGAGGAAGGAACAGACATGAGTGAAGCTGGAAAATGGAGATCGGCAAAGAGTAGCTTGAAAAAAAACAAAGTTTCACAGTAATGACCACAGATGAATATTTGGCTGCTGAAGGGAAATATGCCTGCTCCATGCTCAATGTATGCTGGCCTGCTCTTAGGAAGAGCTCTTGCCTTCCTGCCTCCAAACCACTGTATACATCGTTGCGGGACTGATCTCCCAAGAATTGGCTTCTACCATGTTCCTTCTCTGCTTCGAATGAAATTTGATCCGTTCTCTTGATCTGACAGGTGAAAAATCAGAATTTTCTGAGCTTAATCCTCAAGGCCCCACCCTTCTTTCTCCACCCATCCTTTGGTCAGGCAGGCCCTCCCACTGCCTCCTGAGCAAGCTTACTCAGTCTTTGCTCATACTTGCTAGAACGGAGAGCATGTCCTCTCGTTCCCTGTAACCCCAACAGTATCTGTTGTAAGGTTGAGCACACGGTAGATGGATGGATGAAGGCTTCGTTCTGAGTAAACACGCATGCAAATATAAACACATACCTACACACAGAAACACCACATACTCTTAAGTGTGGATGAAGAGAAAGAACCCCTTCTTTCTTCCCTGGTGTCCGGGAAAGGGCAAAAGGGTGGTTGGCAAACATTAGGAGACAGAGGCCCTGGTTCTAGTTCCTCTCTGGAACCTGCTTCTGCTAGGAAGCCCAGCAGGGCCTGAGTGCTGGCAAGCCTGGCATGGAGCCCTTCTGCTTTGGAGGAAGCGAAATGTCCCAGCAGGATGAGTCAGTGGGAGAATGGAACCAGAAAGTGAGTCATTTTGGGAGGAGAGGCTAAAGGATCTTCTCTGCTCAAAGATATTTTAGGTTTTGGTAGGTTTCCCCCACTTCTCTTGTTTAGATGTAAGTTTGGGGCATGTGACTGTAGTGGCTCAGTTCCCAGATGTAACGCCGAGAGACTGCCCAGTGCGCTGTGTTCTAGAACAATTTTGCTGATAGGGAGGTAAAGGGAGGGGCTGGTTTTGGAGCCGGGCAGATTGGGTTCTAATCACAGCATGTCCCAGAATCAGCTGGGGACCTCGAGTCACTTGTTCAATCTCTTAAAGTCTAGGTTTGATCATTTTCAAGGAGATGTCAAATGTTCGTTCAGCAAGTGTTTGTTGAGTCTCTAGTGTGTGTCTGGCACAGAGCTGGGTGCAGAGTACAGGGTGCTGAGTGCTGCAGACATGCGTCCTGCCCTCTGGGGTGGGTGCAGCTTGGGACTGTGTCATATGTGTAGCAGTTCTGATGGCAGCAAGAATGGAATAAAATAAAACACCTGGATTTGTTTCATGGGCATGACCCTCAAATCTGCACTCTCCTAGTGTGTGTTTGGTCAACTGAGTTTTGGGGCCTACATATTAGACTCAACTGTTTTCCTCTGGAGTGGGGTTACAGTCTGGGGAGACCCCTGTGTAAAGCTTGGGGTCTCTGCTTAGTGCCTGTGGACTGGAGTGCCCAGTCCGTGACGGCGGTAACAATGATTGTTACACCTCTGTGATTTCCCGTACCCAGGTAATCTCTTTGTACCTCCGTTTCCTCATCGAGAAAACGTGCAGCTGAATTGCAGTCCTCTCACAGAGGCAGCTCCTGAGTCTCTAGTTTTTGGGCTCATGCTTGAGTTGTTTAGAGAATCTCTAAGATACAAGTGGGGAGACAGCTGGAAGGGGCAGTACCCAGGCATTCAGTGCGGGGACAGAGTTAAGATCAGCCTGACCACAGCAGGCTGATTTGGCGAGCTGAAACAAATAGGAAAACATTTGTGTCCGCTATTAGATTCCAAAACTCCGTTGCCGCAATGTGTAATAGGGGAGTGCAGATTTGAGGGTCATGCCCATGAAAACAAATACAGGTGTTTTATTTTATTCTTGTTGCCATCAGAACTGGTACAAATATGAATCAATCCCAAGCTGCACCCACAGAAGAATAGTGAGTAGTGTGCAGGCCGGGGCAAGAAAGATAAGAGCAATAATAGTTAATATTTTAGTTATTTTAGCCAAGGGACATACATCCATGATATCGTTCGTTTACAGCTCCTTATTGAATCCTCATAATAACCCCAGGGGGTAGCTGTTACTGTTATTACCATAACAAGAACACTGGATGAGAACACTGGAGCTTAGTGAGGGTAGGTAATGGGCGGCAGGGACGCTCTGCCCCTGGCCCAGAGGAACAGCTGGAGGATGCAGGCAGGGTGTGTGTTAAGGGGGTTGTGCAGAGCAAGACTAAACTGATTCTGGGTTACTCATTAATGTAGAACTCCAACCAGGGTATGAGTTCTGAGAGCTCTTCAGAAATGGAACACGTTGAGAGCCCAGGAGTTCTCCATCCCTGAGAGCATTCAAGGAGAGGTTGGGTGGCTGAGGGCGGTATTGGAGAGGGGATTTTAACCTTGGGAGGGAACTGGCGAGATTATGTGTGAGTTTCTGTCTGCAAAAAAATGGTCGTGCCTGCCTTGAACCCATGCAGTCTTCTTTAGTAATATTCATCAAGAACAACCACCATAAAATTGCGTGAGCGAATCAGGTAACATGGGGAAAGCCAAACACAGGCTCCGCATTGTGTAAGTGAGAGAACGTGGCATTGTTACCGTGATGGATTCATGCACGCTGGGGTGGGTATGCTGATGATTTCTTTTGCTTCTGCTTCTAGGAAGCCCCTCTCCCAATGCCTTTTCCAAATCTCTCCTCTTGGGGATTTTTTTGTCCCCTTCTCAACCACTTTAAATTGAAATCCACTCACATTTGTAGCCATTCCACAGTCTCTTTGCATATTGGTGAGCCCTGTTGGGGGGTCACTGGTATCTTATAGTATTGCTGTTACAAAATGTAAAGACATTCTGGGGAAATGACTTCTCTTGTGAAATTTTTATAGGGAGAAGGTGGTGAGCTTAACCCTACACTCTCTTTTCCTTTCTCTAATTCCTCCACAGAATATTTATCCAATGCCCACTGTGGACTGGAAGTGTGCTAGGGACTGTGGACTGCAAGGCGACTGGGATGTGCCCTTGAATATCCCTGAGTCCAAGGTGGGGAGGGAGGAAGCGGTCCACGATGACCCTGTGATGACGGGCATCCGAATGAAGGCACACCCACCCTTAGGCAGCTCAGGGAAGGGGTGCGTGTCCAGACATCTTGCAGGCAGGGTTTCGATGGTACTGTCCTTGGAAGAGAGGACTTTGAAATCATGTGGTCTTGGTTTCAGTCCTTAGTCTACCAGATACCAGGTAATCCTTAACCTTTTTGAGCCTCTGTTCTTCACCTTTTAAATGGGGATATTACTTCCCCGACATGATCTGTTATTTTATTTTTAAAAAATTATTATTGTTAGTGGTTTTAATAGAGATGGGGTCTCACTATGTTGACCAGACTTGTCTCCAACTCCTGGCCTTAAGGAATCCTTCCATCTCAGCCTCCCAAAGGGCTGGGATTACAGGTGTGAGCCACGATGCCCAACCTCCAATGTGATTTCTATGAAAATGAAATTAAATGAGTTAATTTAGGGAAGCCACTTAACATAATTCCTGTCTTTAAAAACAGATTTTTTTCTCTTCCTGACCTTGGAGGAGAACAGAGCTCCTTCACCTGAGGCACACGAGTCCTTATGCAGGGGTCCCCTAACACCTGCCCATAGGTTGGTGTCTCACTGATCTGGGAAGCACTGGGAATGGTCTCTTAAACACAAAGTCTGGGCTGCCTCCTCTAGAGATTCTGTTTCCACAAGTGTGGGAAAGGGCTGCACGGGAATCAGAAAAGTTCCCCCAGTGATTCTGACGCGTAGTTCAGTTTGGAGACCCGCTAACAATGTATACCAACAAAGGTTGTGTGTGTCTTTTTCTGGAGACAGACGCCCTGGCTTTCATCGGAATGTCAAAGTGCTCCACGGTCCCACACAAATGAAGATGCACCCTCGCATGCTGTGTGCTACCGGGCACAGAGTGGGGCTGGAGCTCAAGGGCTTGAGAAGTGAAAAGCCCCAGGGCTAGTCCTGCGCCACCCTCCTCTCTTGCCCTCCCGCCAGGCGGTTCAGGAAATCGGAACAGGTAGTTAGTCATGGGGCTCTCCAGCGGTAGGGCAGCGGCTGGGGAAATAGGGGTGTCTCATCAGCTCTGTCTCTAGAGGTTCTTAAGACATTTAGTTGTCACCAGCCTGAAAAGTCAGCATGGAAAATGTTCCAGTCTGGTTCCTGTAAACGTAAAATCTGTTGTGAATTATATCCATCCGCATGGAAGAGGGAGACAGAGCGATCTGGTGTGTGCAGGAGGGCCGGCCTCTGCGCGGTCTGAAAGCTTTTGCAATTGTTCCTAATTGGCCCAGTCCTTTTCTGTAGGAATCTCCTCTCTCTTTTCTCCATCCCATCCCCCACTGACTGCAGTTCTCATTTCTTGGCAAGGCAAGCAGGCACCAGAGCTGAGGCTGCTGCTGTTCTGAAGGATTTTCAGGTGTGTGTGTTGAAAGCCGGCAGGAAGAGAATGCTGGCTCTGTGGTGAGCAGTTGAGGGGATTTGTTATTCAACGTGTCTTCTGAGGCTGCGAGGCTGGGCTTTGTGACCTGCTTTCTTTACTCTTGTAAGCCTTCTAAGATGCCTCATGGACTGTGGGCAGAGCTCTGACTTCCTGGCCGTGCCCTCGTGTTTACCACTAGCGGGGACAAAGATTCACAGCTGCTTCTGCTTGCTGTGGATGATCTGGTCCCCTGATCATGGGAGATGAGTTTGTGTTAGTTTGGAGTCTTCGGTGAAGACTTTAGGGTGCACGTTTCTTCATCATTCCTGGCAGGGCTGATCGTAGACCTCGTCGACCCGAGAATGTGATTGCCGCTCTGACAAGCCTACATCTAGAATATGAAATTGTCGAGTGCTTAAGTATCCACATAGTTTATTCATTAGTCCGTTCATTTATCTGTTCAACAACTATGTCTTGCTCGTCTGCCATGTTCTAGGCATGTTGTGGGCTCTGGAAGCAGAGTGAGAAGCAAGGCCAAGTCCTGTGCCCACAGAGCTGAGGTTCCAGTGAGGAAGGCAAGCTAACAAGGTGCTGCGGAGAGGCGGGCACAGAACCTTGCTTCCCAACCCTGCCCGGAGGCGTAGTCTCTTTATATTCCCAAACGTGCCCATTAGCACTGGCATCTGAAGGGCGCACCGTGAATTAAAAGTGACCCCGCCTCTGGGTATTTACTTTTATAACTGGGGTTAAAGTCCTAAGGAGAGGCATGTGGAGCTAATATGTTTTGGGACAGGCCCTACTGGAAGTCATGGAATCTCAGTTCGTGTTGCTCATCCCTCCTGGGCTTTATAACTCGACACAGCTGTAGCTCATCACCGTGCCATGGCCAAGCAGAGGGGAGTTCACATGTCCCCTCTGCCATCCTCCAAGTTGTCTCTCTCGGGTTTCTGTTTCCCTGGCTTTTGTCACTCCCACTTCACCTGTGGCCCAAATTCTTCTCTATTTTAATGGGACGAAGGCAGGCGACATAGACAATGGGGAGGAGTTGTTCTGCAGGAGGAAAGGGGACAGTCCTTCCTCCATCCTGGAGCAACTTCCTGCACCTGCTCCCCACCCGTCTACTCTCCATATCCCACCATGCTTTCAAGGCCTCGCCCTAACCCCAGGAAGCCCACCGGGTCTGTCTACAGAGCTACCTCTTGGCTGACTCTTATGGGGTGATTTGAGTCCCCCCAAAACTCACGTGTTGAAGCCCTGTCTTCTGTACTTCTAGAATGGGACTGCATTTGGAGACAGGGTCTTTAAAGAAGTGATTAGGTTAGCCTGAGATCATTAAGGTGGGCCTACTCCAACATGACTGCTGTCCTTATAAAAAGAGGAGACTTAGACGCAGACACACACGGAGGGAAAAGCATGTGGAAACATGTGGAGAAGACGGGGAACTGCACACCAGGGAGGGAGGCCTCAGGAGACATCTACCCTGCCGGCACCTTGATCTTGGACTTGCAGCCTTCAGGAAGTTCACTTCTGTTGTGTGGCACCTGGTCAGGACTGCCCCAGCACCGCCTCCCGCCCTGTCTGTGTGGCCCTGGGCAGAAGCGGCCTGGGAGCCTCACTCTCCCTTCCTCCTGCACCACGTGTCTTTGCCTGGTGGGCTCCAGCACGCCTGGGCAGCAGCCTAGACTTCCTGCAGTCTCTCAGACTTCTTTGTGGCCACTGCGTGTTGAGTGCCCAGTGCACACTTGTGGCCTGATTGATTGGTTTTCTCAGCCAGGCCACGGATCGTTTCCCGGCCACTGTCTGGCTCCTCTTTCAGACGCCTCACCCCGTCCCCTACTCTGAGGAGGCTATGGCCAGACTCGCGTCAGCAGCTGTCCCCACCACAGGCGGTGGTTTTTGACGAGCTTCTTCCAGTCCTCTCATCTTTATGGGAAAACTGCCCAGCCCAGGACCAATTAGAGTGGAATGATGGCAATAAAGGTTTCACTTCCCGACATGTGGCCAGCACAGGGCCCTCCCCGGTTCACTCCTGGCATCTGGTCACAGTCCCCAGCTGTGTGGTGGGTCTGCTCGGCTCATGTTTTGGGTGGCTGGGAAGGCAGGCTCTCTTGGGGTCTAAGTCCAGGTGACTGGGTGAGGCGAGGTGGCTGCCTCTGCATCCGCTTGGGGACATCTTTGAAGCAGCTGCAGGCCATGGGCAGGTGGCCACTGAAGGGGTAAGGGTTCTTTTCAGTGAGAAACGTGCCTCTACCCAAGAGAACTTGGATTCACTTTTTAAATTTTGTTTTTATTTTAAAGAAACGAAGGGAGAAAAAGAGAGACTAAGAACCCTGGAGGTCAGGGTCTGAGAGACAGACCCTGACATGCGCTGGGGACCCTGCTTACGGATTTATTGATCCCTGACTTTTCACAGCTTGTGACTGGGATTCAGTACTTACAGGTTTCTGTAGCATGATAGACATCAGTTTAATAATAATAGGGTTTCTTAAATGATTACTGTATGCAATGCCAGATACTGCGCCTGTTATTTATCAACATGACCTCCTTTAATCCTTTCAGCAATCCCATGGGGCCACTTGCCAGAAGAGGAAACTGAGGCCCAGAGGGGTCACATGACGAAAAGATGGTGGCTCTGCAGCCAGGTCTGCCGGACCCAGAGTGTGTTATCTTAAACATATGTGACACGTCTTGCTTCTCTTCCCGGTGCGGCACCATCCGTTTGTTCCTGTGAGATTCCTTTCCCCCAAAACTGGCTGTGAGCACACCCCACCCCTTGCCCGTCCTGCTGCCCCCATCACTCGGGGCTCTGCTTGTTACCAGCAGAGTCAAGCACACAGACTCATGGCACAATTTCTGTTATGTTTGTGTACCATTTCATGTTTTCAGAACCTTTTCCAGGCGGTGTCTAATTTAATTGTTACCATCGTTCTGAGTGGATATTTTCTGTTTTATGGTTGGGGAAACTGAGGTCAGAAAGGTTAAATGATCCTGGGGTTGCACTGCGCAGCCTCTGTGTGGTGGAGCTAGGGCCCAGGTCAGGTTCAGAGCTCTAATCCAGCGCTCTACCCTGGTAGGGACCTCTCTGCAAACCAGCCCCCATAGCAGCCACTCTATCTTGGGCCAAAGATATAAATCAGCAATGGCCGGGAAGCAATTTTCATGAGGAACTAAGGTTGGGCAGGAGAGAGGCTGAGGCAACCAGGGACGAAGTGGGCGCATAGAAACTCCCCTCTGGAGGCTGCGGCCTCTTTCCAAGGCTCAGCATATGTGCAGTGGCTTAGTTTGTCAATTCCTGGGAGCGCTGGGTAAGTCTCCCCTCTCACAGGGGGAAAAGCTGATTCTTCCAGGCAAGGGTGAAGAGACCCACCTTTCTGAGTCAGTGACCGACAGGCCAGAGGACTGAAGGTGTGGGCACTGTGGTGAGAACCAGAGTGGCCAAGGAAGCAGGGTGGGCCCCACAGGGTGGTGATTGGTTTGTGGGGTCCCTGCCTGTCCTCCAGAGAAAGATTACTAAGGAGCAAAAGCTGACTTTGCTCGGTGACCCCTCCTGGTGTCACATCCCTCACGCCTGCAGCAGAAGGCTGGGACTCCAGACCCCTGATGGGTCATCCTGATCTCAGAGAAGAGTCTGCTGCTCCCAGGACAGGGACTGAGCCATTCTATGGGCACCGAGGGCAAGCAGGATGCCCGGGGAGGCATCTTGGCCCCTGCTGTGGCATTGACCACAGGTTGGGAGCTGCCTTTCCCGAAGCCCTGGCTCTGCTCCTGTTAGAAGCAGACACCCAACAGCACAAGCAACCCATGTAGGAGGCTTTTCACTAGGAATTAAAAACTCAAAAAAGGAACTTCTTATCAGCACGTACCGTAGGGGCCACATGGACTGATAAGTGGTGTCTTCCCCAAGGTCTCTTAAGACGTTCGAAGGTCCACACCTTAAGATAGTTGGTACCTCTGCCTTCTACCTATCAAACATCTGAAAATGTATCTACCTCCCACATCAAATAGAATATATTTGCTATAGCAAAATTGGAAAAAAATGGTTATATTTTTAATAATGTTGAGTCTTATTAAGAATAAGTTATTCATTTGAGTCTTACAACGTAAACTCTATTATACTGATAGATAACTCTATGAACTGAGATGCATTTGACCAGTTGACACAATGTTAATTTTTGTAGATGTTGCGTTAAATATTCATTTTGATTTTGTAGTTTGATGTTTTGGACCCAACCTAGTTTTGTTTTTGGTTTTCAAGTTTTTTTTTTTTTTTTCTTCAGGACAGTGGAAAGCTTGTAAGGTATAAGAGTTGAACCTGTTGCACCTAATGGATAAAATCTCTTCTGTCCCTCCCCATCCCCAGAGAGAGAGAAAAACTAAATAAAAAGAGAAAGAAACCGTTTCAGCAAATTGATATTCAGTTTCTAGGCCTGTATTCTACTTAAGTCTCAGGTCCTCTCATCTCTCATTTTGTGTCGTCCTTATAAAATATAAGAAGTGTTCTCTGAGAAATGTGGAAAATTTCCGACTATCCAGATGATGCTAAGTCAATTGCCTCAAATCCTTTAGAAGGAGGAAGAATACAAATTCCCAGTATGAAGCATCAGACAGCTCAGCTTTTCTAAGTGGCAGGGCCAGAAGTGGGGAACACTGGCTGTCCTGGGATGGTGCCTGGTTTAGCAGCCATGTGTGGATCCGGAGTAACCTAGACGCAGGATTTCTTCCCTTGCCCAGTAAGAGAGGGCCCTTGCTGGCTGTGTGTGCAAATATTGAGCACCAAATGGCTACCAGAGGAATGGGGAAGGACTGGCTTGGGATAAGAGTGGAATGTATACAGGGAGAGAAGGCTGGAGAAAATCTTCCAGGCTGCAGGAGCAGGCTCCCCATGCCAGAAGGACCCAGTCCGTGGAAACAGGGAAACCTGCCATATGGACTATTGTGGCTGCCTGTGTGGGGACCTAAGCTGTGTGCTGGCTACTGCCCAAGACGAGGAGGCCAGGTCCAGCTTCCAAAGGGTAGCTTCCAGGCAGAGGGCTGCTAACCAGCTGGAAAGCTATCAGTGCATGGAGTGGAAGCCTGTAGGGGCAGGGAAATGAAGGAACATTTGGCCATCCTCCGCCATTGTGATTTACCTGCCTAAATCACAGGTAAAACAGCCTGAAGTTATGGCCAACCCCATTAAAATAACATGCTCATTAAAGGCTCTTATCACTAGTGATATTTAAAGAAGAAAAAAAAAAAAAACTCACAAAAATACCTGAGGCAATTATCTACAGCAAAAGAAGATATAGATCCCTTGAGATCACTGATGCAAGAGAACCAAGGAGGTCCCTAAAGAGGCTGTCTGTGATCCAGGTGACAGCCAAAACCTTCAAGGCTGGGCAGCAGCGCTTCTCACACCTGGGTGAAGCATCTTGGGTCATGCCTTGTGGTTCTCCGTTAAAAGAATAGCACAGCCAACCAGAACCTGCTCTTTGTTAATGGAATGGAATCCTCTTTATGCACTAAAAATGATATGATGTGAAATCCTTTAAAAATTTATTGGAAGGAGGGAGGGGGCTTTTCTGTGCATGATGCATTATCATGAAATGACACTGTCTCACTCCTTATTGCCTAATTAGCAATATTGTACTTCTGTGTGAAATGGCGTGTTTAAACATTGCCAATAGATTTAAACAAAAGATTTCAAAATACTGTAGGATGGAGCACAGTAAAAAATTCCTTGCCAGCCAGCGTTCTCCTAGGTAAGGTTTTTGACATTCAAGGTGTGGTTGCGCAGCGGGGAACACTTTGCTTATCCCTGCCCCTGAACCCCCTATTCCCTCCATTAGAGGTTTATCTAGTGTTGGGTCTGGTTTTCTGGTTGTTTTTCTTTTGATTAATTTTTTCAGGGTATCATAGACGGGTTGGGCTCCACTGGGCTCTGCCAGTTATTTACTTATGTCTTCATTACACACTTAATGAAGACATAAGCTGTGCATTCCAGATGCTAAGGATACAGAAATGAGTATAACACAGTTCCTTTCCTCAAGGAGGTCAATCTGGTGGGAAAAGAGGCATTTTTGTGGAAAATGGAAATCCAGCCTGGTGGGTGAGGAAGCTGTAGAGAGAGAAGCACAACGCTGTCTGCTGAAGCAAGTGACCCCCAGCGGTTGGTGGCTTCACAGAGTAAAGGTCTGTTTCTGGCTCACATCACGGACTGGCCGGGATGCAGCCTGTGGCCTTGCCTCGTCCAGGAAGACTGGGAAGTGTGGTCCAGTGGTGTGCCCAGGAGGAAGAGCAGCTGTGGTGCGCATCAGCCATGTCCACACCCCACGGAGCAGCTCATTCACCCTGGAGCAGTCAGAAGAGGCTCCATCAGAGGAGATTTTGCCAGGGAGATGTGGGGTGTTGGGTGCTGGGTGCTCGGTCCAGGAGAGCAGGGGCGTGAGAATAGCAAGCAAGGAAGAAGAAAAGGCCTGGATATGTTGTCAGATAGAAATGGATTGAAGCACCGGCCCACACTCACCAGCAGCGTGGCCTTGGGCCTGGTCCTTAGGTGTCCCACGTGTCAACCTCAGTGCTTCTTCCCAGGCCTTCTCCAGCATGTGGGCGTCACATGGGGACGGGCCCTCTGCAGTCACGCTGGCTCCAGGCTCACCAGGAGTCACTTTCTCTGGCTGTGACTTTCCTTTTGCTGTGGATTAACCTAGATATGGGCCTGATGCTTTTTCTTTAATTTACACGCACGCATGCACTCACACATACACACGTACATGCACTCACACACATGCTTTCACATACACACGGCATGTTCATATTCACACAGGCACACATAGACACTCACACACATGCACTCACACATGCACCCACACATGCACACACACAAATGCACTCACACACATGCTTTCACATACACTCGGCATGTTCATGTTCACACAGGCACACATAGGCACTCACACACATGCACACACACAAATGCACTCACATACATCCTTTCACATACACATGGCATGTTCATGTTCACACAGGCACACATATGCACTCACACACATGCTTTCACATACAGGCACGTTCATGTTCACACAGGCACAGATAGGCACTCACACACATGCACTCACACATGCACCCACACATGGACACACGCACATGCACTCACACACATGCTTTCACATGCACATGGCATGTTCATGTTCACACAGGCACACATATGCACTCACACACATGCTTTCACATACACACAGGCACATTCATGTTCACACAGGCACACGCAGGCACTCACATACATACACACATGCACTCACACACACGCACCCACACACACACATACACTCACACACACATACACACATATACACACAAACATGCACTCACACACACAGGCACACACACTTACACACACACACACACACACACACACACCCTTCGCTCCCTCTCAAGGGTTTTGGTTCAGTCTGTTCTCAAGTTTTGGGAAGATGGAGCTCACATCATGGTAATGTGAATGTCAAATGTCTGAAACTTCTGTGCTGAAAAATCCCCTCAGGCCTTTTTGCCAGGTTGGCTGTGGTGTCTTTGTATATTTCTTGCCCTTTCCACCTCTCCCCCTTTCCTGCTCCCAAACAACTCTGACACCCATCGTGCCCTGTTATACAGAGCATTTCAATCCTCTGCAGTCCCTACCCTTGAGCGCAGCTCCAAGCCTTCTGCGCATGGATTCCTGCGCCTGTGGACTCATGGTAGGCCAGGCTGGCTCATGTAGGGTGGACCCTGTCTCCTTCCACAGGGAGAGGGGTGGTAAAGACATCAATTTTCCATGCTTTGAAAGATGTCACTGTCTCAGAAGGCAGAAGCTGATTGTGTCAGTTTTTAAGTACTTTTTAATTTTATGTTTAATTTCATTAAAGTTAATTTTCCCTTATGTAGAATGGGAATGTTGGCACTACAATTGCAAAGTTGTTGTGAGAATTAAATAAGATAATGTATGAGGCTGGGCTCAGTGGCTCATGCCTGTAATCCCAGCACTTAGGGAGGCCAAGGCAAGCAAATCACGAGGTCAGGAGATCAAGACCATCCTGGCCATGGTGAAACTCCGTCTCTACTAAAATACAAACAATTAGTTGGGCATGGTGACACATGCCTGTAGTCCCAGCTACTCAGGAGGCTGAGGCAGGGGAATCGCTTGAACCTAGAAGACGGAGGCTGCAGTAAGCCAAGAGCGTGCCATTGCACTCCAGCCTGGCGACAGAGCAAGACTCCAGCTCAAAAAAATAAACACATAAGATAATCTATGAAAGCATGTAACATGGTACCTGGCACATAGTAGCTCCTCCGTTAAAAGGCAGCACTCCCCCCACGCTGCCCCCTCCACAGAGCTCTGGAAGACTTGGTGCGTTTGGGTGGTACTATGAAAAGTGTGGTGTGTGCTGGGGAGCAGTGAGGGACAGCTGGAGACGGTGCGTGGAGCCAGAATTTCATGCTGTGCATTTTTCCAAGGAGATGGGCCTTTGTCCTCTGCATTCAGGGTCAGAAGAGAGCTCATCAGGCACAGATGGGAAGAGAACCTTTTAAATAGCTGTCTGTGCAGACTGTCCCCCCTCGAATTCAATATGTCATTACATGTAGGTTTCCATTTGCAGGGCACATCTAGGAGAAGCTGTTACTTACTGTGATTCCATACCTGGAGTGAGGGGAAAACATCATGGTTTCCTGGGGCTTACTTGTCATGCCAGGAAGATCTAGTTGAAACTTGTCACCTCAAGGCCGCGTGCAGAGGCCCACTCCTGAAATCCCAGCACTTTGGGAGGCTGAGGCAGGTGGATCACTTGAACCCAGAAGTTTGAGACCACCTAGGCAACATGGCAAAACCCTGTCTCTACAAAAAGTAAAAAATTAGCCGTTCCTATTGGCTAATTCCTGTAATCCCAGCTACTTGGGAGGCTGAGGTGAGAGGATGGTTTGAGCCCGGGAGGCAGAGGTTGCAGTGAGCTGAGATTCCACCACCGAACTCTAGCCTGGGCAATACAACTAGACCCTGTCTCAAAAAAAGAAAAGAAACTTGTCACCTCAGAGGAACTGCTTTACATGAAGAAACCTGAAAGGAAGAGGCTGACAAAGCTGGAAGGTTCCATGTGCTCCTTCCCTGCAGAGGCTGGTGTTGAGAGCTCGCCACCTTTTCTTCTGTTTAGAGGTAGGGAGAGAACTCAGGCAAGCGGAGTGCAAGCCGCCTGAATTGGGCAAGGGCCCTGGGCTGGAACCCTTTTCTCCCCTGCTCTCCTGGTATCATGGTGCTAGGTGGGGCCTCTGCAGCCCACCCAGCCGAGGAGGCCCTTCTCCTGCAGCGGCCTTGACAGATCTTGTCCGCTCTCTGCCCTGACACCTCCAGGTCTGGGCCATCTGTGGGGGAAGGTTATGACTGTAAGGAAGGTTTTTCTTAAAGCTGCCAGTCTTTATCTTCTACCTGCTGCTCTTCATTTGTCCTCAGAGGAGGAACGTGTCCTCTCTTCCCTAGGACGTCTGTCTTGATACTGAAGACAGCGTGCCTGAGCTTCTTACTTACCTTCCTTGAGGTTAGCCATCCTTGTCTCTGCACCCTCTCCCTCACTTCTGGCTACTCCTGTATGAATCCTGGTGTTTTTTCCTGACTCAGGAAACCTCAGCTCCAACTGGACCCCGGGCAGTAAGAGGCTTCCTGTTAGAGTTAGCGCATTCCCACTGATGCAGCCCTCAGCTCCAACTGGACCCCGGGCAGTAAGAGGCTTCCTGTTAGAGTTAGCGCATTCCCACTGATGCAGCCCAAGGTTACCTGCCCCATCCTCCTCCTCCTGCTCCTCCTCTGGCTCCTCCCACTCTCCCTCCTCCTCCTCCCCTCCTCCTCCTTCCTCTCCTCCTGCTCCCACTCTCTGCTCCTCCTCTTCCTTCTACTCCTTTTGGTCCTCCTCCACTGCCTCCTCCTTCTCCTCCTCCTGCTCCTATCCCTTCTGCTCCTATGCTCCTCCTCCTCCTTCTCCTGTTCCTCTTACTCTGTGCTCTTCTTCCCCTCCTCCTCCTGGTCCTCCTCCTCCCTGCTCTTCCCTTTCCCCTTCTTGCTCCCCCTCCTCTTCCTGATTCTCTCCTCTTCCCCCTCCTCTGAGCAGCCATATTACATAGCTTACTCATGTTGAACTTGTGCCGCTAGTAAGCTTTGTTTCTCCCTTTCTGTGCGTGTACAGTTCTTTCTCTTGGATGTTTTCTGCCAAATGTTTTTCACTGATGACTTTCCTGTTTAGGTCTCTTTGTCTGTCTGCCTTCCTTCCCCTTCCTGCTCTGTGATATTCTTGTTTACATACCTCTCCACTGTAAGCCTCGTGTTTCAGTGACTGGAGAAGTTATCTGAGCTTCTTTCCTTGTTATCACTGATGTTCACACAGCTCGATCCATTTTTCTCATGCAGGGACATTCATGCATGAAGTCCTGATCCTGCCATGGAGCACCTGAGGGGAGGAGTCACTGGGTTTCTGGCCTCAGAGGAGGACAGTGTTCCTCAAGACTTACTCTGAATCCTATACTGGAATATCTGAAAATGTCATCACTGTTGAAAATAGGAATGTTTTCTGAACTAAGGTCTTCTGAGGACATTGGGGACACTTTATTCCCAAGAGCAAACACTGACTAGGATGTCTTTTTGGCTACGATGGGATCTGGTAGAAAGTTTCAAGTTACTAAAATAGGGAATGTATTCTAATGTTGTCTTGAAAATGAACCAAATACACTTCCCTGAATGAAAGAAGAGATGTGTGTGTTTAAATCATCGACAGCAGCAGTGATGATGGTGACAGTCAGCCGTGCCGTGCCTGGCACTGTGCTCAGTGCTTACACACACTATCATTTGGTCCAGGCGGTAAATCGTGAGGAGCGGGTGTTAGTGTCCCAAAGCCTCAGGGAGGTTACAGGCCTGTCCTGATCACAGCTGGAGGACCTCACCACACCCCTCCCTGTGGAAGGAGGGATTCTTCAGCATTCTTCAGCAGGAAGTGGAGTTTTCCCACAGAACACAGGACAGCAGGGAGGAGCACACTGGGAATCATGGCTGTGTCACAGCTCCTGCCACTGGGCAAGACTCCAGGCCTCAGTTTCTCCTGCGGTAAAGTGGCGGGATTGAATTAGATGCACTTAAGTAGGTTTCCAGCTCTAAAGATCTATGATTTGACGTTTCCCTTATTTCAGTGGAAAACATTGCTGTCCCAAGAAAAAAATGCTGCCATCAAAATGTCTTCTGCTCTTGGACAGACGTAATGGGGTTAAGCAATGTTTAGGAAACCACTTCTATAGGGTGAGGGGACAGGTGGATGAGTATCCTAACCAGAACAGGGAAATGATTTTAGAACTGATTTTTCAGGGAGTCGCAGGATTATATTAATCTAGCTCTACCTCTGTACCTAGAATGGGACAGTGCTCAGAACAGGGCATGTCTAAACAAGGAAGGGGCTTCCCCTCAGCCCCAAACACAGAATTCATATGTCGGATCTGGAAGGGGACCACAGTGACCACTTAGTCCACCCCTTCATTTTATATCAGCATCCCTGGAGTCTCCAGCTTTTGGGAGAAAGAGACCCCTGAGGCCACATAGTCCAAGTTTCCGGAGCATCTCTGGCAGAGGAGTCTTCAGATCAGATGGCCCCCCAGCCTGTACCCGCCAAGTGTACCATCCCTGCTAAGTGGATCTTAGTGAAGTAAGGCTTACTTTAGAGATGTGGAGTGGAGCTTATTGGGATCTTTCAGCCTCTTTTCCAATAACTTCTGCTTTAGAGATTATGGTGTAACTGATGAGAACTCTCTTGAGACTTCCTTTTGTACTTAAAATGGATGGGGCGGGCTGGTTTAGTACCTGGGGCAAAGAGTCTGGGGTCCTTCTGCTAGTTTAGGGAGCTCCTCTTGTCTGTCTGGCCTGGATACTTGTGATTTGCCAGCTTAGCTACAGTGGGAAGTAATGAATCCAGGATTCTCTGCTACTTTTCAGGTGATAAATTGTGATAAAGTCAAATCAGAATTTCCTCGCTTAGGTGTTGTGAAAGCCCAGATGAGGTATGATTGATAAGATATTTTGAGTTTTTCACACAGAAGTAATTTATAGATGATTCCCAACTTTGGAACTGCTCTTTTTATTGATTATTAAGTTGGTGTTTCAAACTTAGAAAACTCTAAATGACATTTAGTTTTCCAGGCTGGCCCGTTTCATGCATAACACAGCTGACACACTATATGGTTGCCATAAATCATAACAGAAAATAGTACTTTTGCAAACGGATAATGTATAATTGCAGTTGCAGGCTCCCTGAAGGCCTTCAGCATCTCCAGCCAGCACATGAACACATTTACACCAAAGTGTAAAAGACAGTTGCCCTATGCATCTTTACTTTGCTGAGACGGCCTCCTGAAACACCACTCCTGGGCTTTTCAGAACTCCCCCACACCAATGGGTCCAGAGCTATTAGGAGCCAGGTGGGCAGGGGAAAGCGAAGGCTCTAGGGCTTCTCAGGTTTTGAGCAGGACATTGTTATCAACCTGACTTTTGCTCAGAAACGATGGGCTGGAGCTGCCCAGCAGAGTAAATGCTGACCCTTTCTAGGTCAGCAATTCAATGCCCAGTGCTATCTCCAGAGCCTGGCTTTCCACGAGGTGCAGGCTGGCCTCAATCACCTGCCTCCTCCAGGCACTGCGCTGTGCTTCTGAGATCAGGAATGGAAGCTGGCAGAACCAGGAGCAGGCAACGCACTGGCCTCCACCTTGGCCCGGAACATACCCACCACGCCCTTGGGAGGTTTAAATCCCATCACCCTCTCTGCTGCTTTTCCCTATCACAGCGTGTAAGCTAAGATTCCACACTTGGAAATTCATGTGTTCCTCTCTTGGGAGATCTCCTTGCCACCCCCATCTCCCTGCATCTTGTGTCCGCTGGAGCCTTTCACTGACTGTAGAGAATGCCCAGTTTAATCCAGAGTGCCAGGCAGCGTACATTCAAACTGTGCCTCAGGAAATCTGACACAAATCATGTTTCCCATTGATTTAAAAACTTAAGACTCAGTGATCTAATGTCACTCATTATTATGTAATAAAGGCCTATTATGGCTGGTAAGTTTTCAGTGACTAACTTAATTTTACTTATTAGCGTTCATTTAAATCTTAGCCTATGGTATGTTCAGTGCAAGTACTAAAACCGCCTTTCTTGAAAAATCAGAAATTTGAAATTTTGTCATCAGTCAAGAATTCCTTCCTTTCCCCTCCTTCAAAAACATCCAGAGAAGTGAGATTTTCTCACATTTGAGCCAATGATTGAATAGAACCAAATTGGGAGATGATTAATTTTTGAACCAGTAGCACCAAACTGAAATTAATTCTACTAATTTTAAAATCTGACAGTTTTGAGTACCCTTTAATAGAACCAGAGCTTCTGAAATTAATCACCTACTGAGTCGGTTCAGTGCAGACATGAACCCAGGTCTAGAGCTGCAGTGTGAAGATGATTTCCAAACCGAGCTGCAGTTTCATTTGGAATGCTCTCTCGATTTACATGTTCTGGGTTTTGTAAGTTTAATTCAAATTTATTTTCTCCTAAATGAATTTTTACTACCGGAAGGCCCCCATACGGAAATCACCTTCTTTCATTATGCAGCTTGCCTGGCCTAGAGGGTGAGCCGGCCTTGAAACGAGAACACCGGCCTGGCTGGGAGACGAGGCCAGGTTAGCATCCAAGGCTGTAGCACAGCCCACAGCAAAGGATGTGCTTGGGAAGGAAGGTGCTTGTGTTTGTGCCTTTGTCCCTTAAGACTGAACACCCAGATCTGGCAGCATCTCCTGCAGCAGCAGGGGCTGATTACCTGGAGCTCTGCCTGCCCCTCTCCCCGCCTCTGCCTCTCCCCAGAGAGGCGGCTTCTGAGGAGGCTGCTGTTTGCAGCCAGGAGAATTCCTTGTCTCTGTGGAACCGGAGGCCTCCCCTCTGCGGCTATTTAAATGTGTTCCTCCGGCATGAGGATGACTCACCATTTAACAATTAATTACAGCTCCGCATATTGTAGGCACTGCACCTACAGGGGGTGTAATCTCTGTGCTGCACATGTTAATGAGCTTCTCCACATGACCAGACTGTGAGGACTTCGTTTTTAGAAAACAGACATCGAACCAGGTTTGGAGGAAAAGGCAAATTTATGCTATGTCTTTGATACGAATTCTTTTCATTTTCTACTCTGGCTGGCAGTTTCCACCAGGTTAAGGGAGGCAGAGGTGGGAGGTGAGGAGGGAGAGACAGGGGGTCCTGGCTAGTGAGGGATCGGGCAAGAAGCTGCCCACTACGTGCTGTCACCTGGGGCTGCCATGGCCGGCCCTCATTTCCACCACACCGGCGAGAGGCATCATCATCTTAGGTGATTTTCAGTTTTCAAGGTGAGGATGCATTTTACTATATGCCAGTTTTTCGTAATCACATGTTATGGTTTATTATCAACAGATCTTTAAAGAACATTTCCTGTAGTAAATATTTGAACCTTTGTAAGTTAAGTATTGGCTGCATAAAGTCCTCTCTCCAGAGATTTGTTGCAAGTTTGTCCTTTTTGAGATGCACCGAGTGGCTCCAGGTCATTCAGTCATGATCATGACCATGACATCTTGATACACTTGACCAGACATCAGTGAATCCCCCTGATCTCTGTCTTGCTGCCTTCCTCACACCAACCATGAATCATACTTTCTCAGTATCCAGTTTCTTCTGGTACCAGGACAGGGCCACCACCCCTTTGTGGCCTCAGGGACATTGCATGTGCTAGAGCTCACACTTGAACAGCACGGGTTTGAACTGCGTGGGTCACTTACACATGGATTTCCTTCTGCCTCTGCCATCCCAGAGATGGGAAACCAACCCCCGCCCTTCTTCCTCCTCCATCTACATAACATGAAGAAGATGAGGGTGAAAACCTTTATGATGGTCCACTTGTACTTAATAAACAGTAAATGTATTTTTTCTTCCTTAGGATTTTCTTGATAACTTATTCTTTTCTTTAGCTTACTTTACCAGAAGAATACAACATAAAATACATAAACATATAAAATATGTATTCATTGACTGTTTATCCTATTGGTGAGCCTTCCGGTCAGTAGTAAGCTATGAGTAGTTAAGTTTGTGGGGAGTAAGAAGTTACCTTGGAGTTTTGACTGTGAGGGGGTCAGCGCCCCCAGCCCGCATGTTGTTTAGGGGTAAACTGCATTCTGTCTGCTTGGACTGCTCTTCCCACAGGTGTTTTCCTGCTCCCTTTTCCTCCGTCCGGTCCCAGAGCATGTGTTACCACCACAGGGAGGCCTCTGCGGATGCCTGTCTAAGGAGGAAAAGGCAACTTTACGCTATGTCTTTGATACGAATTATTTTCCTTTTCTACTCTGTGGCTTGTAGTTTGCATTTGCTTGACCCGGGAGGTCAAGGCTGCAGTGAGCCAGGACCACACTGCTGCACTCCAGACTGAGTAACAGAGTGAGACCCTGCTGCAATAAGAATAAAAAAGTGCTGGCATCCTCCAGCTCCTCGCTTCCAGCAATCACTCCGGATCCAATTTCCCTGTCTTATTTTTTTCATAGCACAATTACTATCTGAAATGATCTCATTTGTTTACTTGTTTTCTGCCTCCCACCAGAATGTTCTCTGTTCTCTGCTGTATCCTTAGCACCGAGCAGTGCCTACGTATGGAGAATGCTCAACAAAAACTTCTAATCAGATGAATGAATGGATGGCCCCTAGATTCTGTAATCCAGGCAACACTCAGGAGTTTCACTGTATCAATATATCCATTAGGAAAGTTAGTAATGTGTAAAAGCTCTCCTGTGAGTGAGTTCATTCAGTACTCTTACGGTGCTCAACCCTGCCTGTACGGGATAAATCCTTCGGCAGGTTCTTAGGGAGTGTTTACCAAGTGTCAGACACTGTTTAGAGCAGAGGTTCTAACCTAGGGATGATTTTGCCTCCCATGCGCAACTGTCAATGTCTAGGAACAGTTTTGGTTGTCAGCATGGGTGGCAAGTTGCTACTGGCCTATAGTGGGTAGAGGCCAGGGAAACCGCGAAGCATCTGGCCGCACACAGGACAGGCCCCCAACAAAGAATTGTCTGGCACAAAATGTCCATAGTGTGAGGTTGAGAAACCTTGTTCTGGAGTCTGAGGATCCAGTGGTGGTGGGGCAAGGCTCCTACTCCCATGAAGCTTCTATTCTGTCACAGGGACTGGGATAGAAACCCAATAAACAAATGAGGTTATTCCAGGAATGACAAGGGCTGACAAAGAAATCAAACTGAATGCTGAGATGGTAGCTGCGGGAGTGACTTAGATCGTGGGACTGGGGAAGGCTTTCTAAGGGGTGGCATGTGAGCTGGGACCCCTCCCAGATGAGCTGGAGGCAGCCCTGGAGATATGGCAGACCCTACCAGGAGGAGGGGGGACAGCAAGTGCTAATGGGGAAGGGGACAGCTTTCCAAAGGTTCTAAGGTTTAGGTTGGTTTAAAAGAGGGCCATTCACGTTGGGGCTTGAATGTACTTTTATCCAGTGAAGGTAGCCTAGAAATCTGCCTGAAAAGCCATTAGATTAGTATTGTTTTTTCAATATCTCATTTTTTGGAAAGAGCTAAGCTTCCTACAAAATGTATTTTTCTAGACTTCAGAGTTCCTTAAGGGCGGTGGTTTATCTTTCTGAGGTTGGCTGCCACACTGATTCCTCCTCCCCTTTCTCAGCATTAGGCATCTTACAGCTGTGTCTCTCCACTCAGTGCTCAGAGAATCACGCACACAGACCCAAGATAGGACACTTCGAAAAATAAAGAAGTGACGGAATAGAGAAGATGGAGGGGGCTTCCCGGGAACTTAGCTGCAGTTGGAGTTTCAATAATTGAGACTGAAAGATCATTTTAACTTCCTCAATAAAAGTTTGCTGTTCTTATCTGTTACTTTATAAAGCTCCTAAAATGCAGCATAATTCAATACCATTATGTTGCAAACCCACTCACACTTTACTGCCCAGCCTGGCTGCTCCTCTTAGGAGTCCCCTGTCCATAGTTCAGAGAGTCCCAGAAATTCTGCCTCTTCCTCTGCGTTCTCCCAGACTGAACACAAGACTAGAAATGTCTTCCCTTAGGTCTCTGCTGCCAATCTGGGAAATGTCAAAGGAATTAGCTTTTCTTTCTATACTTCTAGCATGCATTTATCCTTGCTATAAATGTCCCTTTTTCTTTCTGCTTGTGTGTCAGTCAGGTTGCTCTTGGCTGCAAGTGTCCTCATGACCCTAATGACAAGTTATTGTGTCACGTATCTGTAAGGAATATCGCCGAGTTTAAAATGAGGAAACTGAGACCAGCCTAGGAAAATTAAATGCCAATTTATTAAGCTCCCGGGCGAGGTTCTGTGGTCCGGACGGGGGGGCCAGAGAAGTCGCGCTCAACTTCTCAGGTCAAGGAGTTTTATAGGGGTCAGAGGCCATTGGGTGGACATTGGGAGACAAAGCACAGGGCAATTGATTGGGTATTGGGAAACAGAGCTTGGCTGGGGCGAGCTGCTACTGGTAGGTAGGTGGGATTTTCAGTGCGCGGGCATTAGAGGCGATTGATTGGATATTGGGAAACAAAGCATGGGGCAATCGATTGGATATTGGAAGCAGGGTTTTTCAAATTTCGGCGGGGTTTTTCAGCGGGCTAGGTGCTGAGTGCAGGTTTGGGTGGGGACTGCAGAAGTGGCCGTTAGGGAAGCTACGTGACGGAGCTCAGGTAAGCGCAGAAGGCTCAGGTAAGCGCAGAAGGGTGACTTAGTTTCCAGGCTTAGGGAGGGATGGGCGTGTCCGAGCTCCCAGCGAGGCAGCCGACCTTACAGTATCAAGTTCTGGGAGAGGGGATTCTGGGGGGAATAGGAGAGCATGTCTTCCTTGAGGGAGGAACCCTGTCCAAGAATCTTCCAGCAGACTCTGCCATGCCTCATTGGCTAGGGGCCGGCCAGATATCTCTTTAGCAGGGAGGATGGGGTTGGCTTGGGTGACTTCTGCTGTGCCTCCATTGTGGGAGAGGGGTGACATCCAAACAAAATTTGGAGGCTCCCAGCAAGGGAGAAGGAGGGAGTGCTTCTGCGTAGGCAGTCCAACTTTCTCATTTGTCTTCCTGGCAAGGACTCAGAAGATACTGACCGTTTATATTTTTCTAGTGCTTCATCACATGCAAGAAGGTCTTTATTATAATGATTAGAGAAATGATAAGGATCGTGGGCCTTTGTTTCCCCTTGCCTGAGCTGGGCCTTCACAATGCACAGAGATTGCTTTTGATAAATTGGATTGACTTAGAGGATTTTAGACTTGGAAAGCCTTAAAGAACAGCCAGTTCAGTCTTTGTCTTTCTACACAGGGACACTGAGCCCAAGCTGCCGTGTGGCCTGCCCAGGACCTCACGGCTCATTCAGCTGAGGCCCACATGTTTTGGGTGCACAAGGCTCTCATTTTGTGTCTTTTTCCTAATTTCATGATACCTGGTCCCCGTTTCTCTCCACATAATCAGTGCTATTGTACACGTTTAAGTCTTTATCTCAGTTGAAATCTGCACGAGAACTGAAGAACTAAACAGTAGTCATATATAGCTCAGCATGAATATTAGATATTTCATATTTTAAGTCTTCTCTTGAATCATTTAAAGACATTTCGATTATTTATTAACAGATATGGAAATTGTCTTGGGGGACGGGGACCTTCAGTCCTATTCTTGGACCTTCAGAACCACACCACCTGGGTGGTGCCTTTTCTGCCCCTTCCTCCTCTAAGGAAGCTCTGCTACCACTAACAGCCACAGTGGAGAAAAGAAAGGGGCCCTGCCTCACGTGGGAAGGAGCGTCTCACCTGACAGCATCTTTGGACCCTTGTTTAATTTTAAAATGTTTTGTGAGCAAATTCCGAGCTCTGCTATCTTCTTCCCCATGAGCAGAGGGTGGGATGAGACTTGAGGATAGAGGACCCTGGACCCTGAGAATGAGGGTCCTATTGAAGTTCTCTGGGGAATTTAGATAGGTCTTGAGTTCCGTGCTGGGGTTGTAGCCATGCACACCCCGTCTGTAGTGAAACATACATAGTCTTTCCCATGAAGGGAAGTGCCTGCAAACTCTTCAAAGTATCAGGCAAGAGGAGCGACCAGCCGGGCCCGAGAAGGTGGTATAGGATGGGATGTCCAGCTGTGGTCATCTGTCTCCATGCTGCCCTGTCGTCCTGTCCCCAGAGGAACAGTTATGGACATTGGACTTCTCTTTCTTACAGTACCTCTCAGTTTCAGTGCTGCTGGCATTTTTGCGGGGACCATTCGTTGTTAGTGGCTGTCTCACCCACTGAAGGGTATTTAGGATCCTTGGCTTTTACCTGCACTCAACTCCCCAACCAGGTACTGCGGCAACCAGAAGTCCCCCACCAGCTTCTCACCGCCTCCTGCGGGGCAGACTGCTCTGGGCCTCTGTTAGACACAGGACGAATTAGTTGTCAGGTTTCTGGAGGCTGCTGCGATCCTGTGGCCAAGCCGGTACCTGCAGCTGCAGGGATCTGCATTCACTGGGCGATTTTCTGAATATAGGGAAAGTGCACACCAGGGGACACTGCTCCTTCTGGTTCGCCCACCAGCACATCATGGCTTTGTTCAGCCAAGAAGCACGTTGTATCTCTTTGGCCCCCTCTGGCATCTCCTCTGCTTTCATACTCTGTCCTGAGATGCATGTATTCGGGATACATTTTCATACCACAGAGCTTGCTAGACAGAGCCCAAGGGGATGGAACTGAGTGAAGTGACCTACAGGCCTGTTCCTGGCCAAATCTCAGGGCCAAGGTCCCTGGCACAAATCTTCGCTGCATGTGATGTCTGCCCTGTCATGCGGGGCCAGGAGGCCCTGCAGTCTTTTGGACGTTAAATATGCTTGCAAAACAACAATGTGATGGGTTAGGAATGAATCAGAAGCAGACGAGGGACATTTAAAACCTCTTATATACACATTCCCTCGTGCTCCTTCCCAAAGAACTCTGTCCTTTCCCGGGAAGAGGGTCTTGGCCACCTGTGTAGGAGGCTCTGTGAAGCCAGTGAGCTCTTCCACCCACAGCGCTCCCAGGACCCTGCCCTTCCCACTTCCCTTTCCCGGCTGCCAGCCTTTCTAGAAGGAAGCCATGCATTCGGGCACTTCTGAAGGGCTGGGTGAAACCAGGCAACAGACTTCTGCATGTTACACTGGGAAAGCCAGTGTGTGGAGGTGCAGTGTGACCCCTACCAGTCCTGAGAAGCCAGGTGCCCACACTTGGCTGTGGGGCTTGGCTGGTGGGGGTGGGGCATGTAGCCTGGGTACAGGGAAGAGGGGTACTGCCAACAGGCACTCACTCTTAATTTGGTTTTCTCTTCGGGTCTCATTATGTGTCACTTAATGTGAAAAGTCTGCCTTAGACCCCTATTCTAAGTTGTCTTAACCTTTCATCTCGCTCTATGGTGCTCTTGGCTCCTTTAGCACTGAAAACAATGTATAATTCTACATTTATTTGTATATTTGTTTTCTGTCACCCCCCCCTACCCCAGTAGATGGTAAACTGTGTGAGCTGGGGTCTGTGCATTGCAAGTGCTGGCATCTAAACAGCTGCAGAATGAATAAGGAGTGGTAATAGCATCCTCTCGGGATGAGTTTTTAAAGTAGGAAGTAGGCAGAGGGTTTGGGGTCATCGGAGTTTGCTCAGGTTCCTGTAGCAAAATACCACAGTCGGGGGACTATAGAGACAGAAAAGTATTTCTCACAGGTCTGGAGGCTGGGCATCCCCAGGATCAAGGTGCCTGCAGATGTGGTGGCTCGGGAGAGTGTTCTTCCTGGCTCGTGGACATTTGTCTCCTTGCCATGTCTTTACGTGGTGGAAGGGGCGAGGGAGCTCTCTGGGGTCTCTAAGGGTGTTAATTTTATTCATGAGTGCTCTTCCCATGACCTAATTACCTAGAGCCACCCCCCCAATACCATCACATTGGGGGCTAGGATTTCAGCATAGGAATTTGGGGGGACACATTCAGTGTATCACAATGTACATGGACTGCGGTGGGAATTACCCTGATTTGGGGAGTATTTAGGGAGGGAGAGTGCCAGCTGGACAGACCTGGGATGGCTCCGTGTGAACCATGTCTGCGGCATCCTGGGAGCCTGCTTGAGATCCAGCCCTTCTAAGGAGCTCCAGGAGACTTACAACCCAGCCCTTGGAATGAGATCCAGAGGGAAGAAGGCCAGTTGATGACTTATGAATGTAGATTTGTATTTTCAGAAGTGCAGAGTAGTATTTTAAAAAAGCAAATGAGACTCTGAGGGTTGGGAGAATGGCAGAGCATGGGAAGTGGAGGCTGCTTCTGATCCGGGAGGAGGCACTGTGAGATGTGGAAGGAGCTCAGGCTTTGGAGTGGAGCCTGCATTTGATTCCAGACTTCACCACTGACTCGTTGTGTGGCTTTAATCCAGTTTGAGACTCAGCATTTTTACCTGCAAAATGGGACTAGTAACACTGCCCTCTTTGAGTTGTCATGAATATTCAATGAGATGACGTGTGTACCCACCTCCCTACCTACCACATGCCTGCTTCATACTGAGTGTCCCATGAGTGTTTGTTCTTTCTTTTCTCTCTTGAATAGCCAGCATGGCCAGTTTTAGAGTTCTCTTGTTCTCCAACCTAGTCTAATTTATTCTGTCAGCTGTCACATCTACTAACTACGTAGTCCATAGGTGCATACTGTGTGCACGTGATGGACCCATTGCTGTGTGAAGGGTGGTGAAAATTTAGGAGTAGAGATTTGTTCTGCAGACCATCTCCCCATTAACATGTTCCTGAGAGAACACATTCGGAATTTTTAATACTCATGCTTCATATTTTATACACATATTTTAATAAAATGATTTTAAGCTGCTGTTGATATAGGAAATTATATTTACAGCCTCCAAACTCAACATAACATTGTAGTGAAAAGTCCTGAGTTACGTGTCAGTTGCAGTGGTAGAACATGGGAATCACTTGCGGGTGTTGTGTAGAGCCCATCAAGTGTCAATAAAGGGGAACTGCTTTGGGATATGTTTGGGCTCCATGACCACATTCGAGGAGCATCTTTCCCTTCCCAAGGTGAGGCACCTTGGTCACCTGTGTCGGAGGATTTGCAGAGCCAGGATTTGGAGGATAGACCAGGCTGCTTTCCCAACCCATGACACACCTGGGCTCTCTTCCCTTCCCCTTTTCTGGCTGATAGTCTTCCTAGAAAGAGGTCCTTTGGCCCCTCCTTGGGGCTGCGTGAAATCAGCTGACGGGCATCTGCACATTAAGCTGAGAGGTCAGAGGTGCTGTTGTAAGCACTTTATATCCGTTTTGATAGTTTGTGTGATAGTTATACTACGTAATAGACGTTATGCTGTATTTTGTTACATTTTAGGAAATACAAGATGAAGTGTTTTGATTACATTTTAGGAAATTGGCTTTGAGTTGACATGTAATACATTCTAATTTTTCGCATTTAAAAGATGAGAAATAGGCCAGGCACAGTGGCTCAAGCCTGTAATCCCAGCACTTTGGGAGGCTAACGTGGGAGCGTCACTTGAGCTCAGCAGTTGGAGACCAGCCTGGGCAGTATGTCGACACCTCAACTCTACAGAAAAGTAAAAGAAGTTAGTCAGGTGAGATGGTGTGCACCTGTAGTCTCATTTATTCTGGAGGCTGACACAGGATGATTACTTGGGCCCAGGAAGTTGAAGCTGCAGTGAGGTGAGAGCTGAGATCATGCCACTGTACTCCAGCTTGGGTGACAGAGCCAGACCCTGTCCCCAGAAAAAAAAAAAAAAAGAGAGAAGTAGGCTAGCATTTCGCACAGAACATCTGACATTCAGGAAAGGATTATTGATGTGTGCTTTTTTACAGATGACCCCTATCTTCAAAGAGTGGATAGTTTTTTAGGGAGACAGAACAAACAATAAGAACGGAGCATTCATATAATGAACATAAGAAATAGCACGAAGAGGTATGCAACCAACTTAGTGGACCTTTGAAGACAGCAGGGCTGGAGAGGATGGGTAGCAACCGCGTACGCCATGGCTCCTTGAATTTCAGACTTCAGCAGTTTCTCCCTGTGAATGTTCCTTAAGGACCTGTCATGCACAGGTACTGTGCTAAGTATGAAGTGATGAGAAAGCAAGCGGAAGACGTAGCATGATGCTTGCCCTGAATTTCTTTATGTCTGAGAGGAATGAGAAGACATTAAAAAACACAGCACAACGTGATTCAAGGTAGAAAAGTTGCAATGTGCTAAAAGAGAACAGCTAGACAATGCACTGCTCACAGAGGGAAGATGACGTCCACATCTAAGAGGTTGCTGTGGCTTTGGCTAGGACTGTTGTCTTAGCTGAGATGGCCTTAAGGCAAGGTAAATTGATGAGGCTGCCCATGTTAATAACACCTGGTACCGCAGTGTCCGTCAGAGTGGATTCCCCTGGGTGAGGGATCTGGCAGTCTCTGGAGCCCTCTGTCCTCCAGGCATAAATCCACCATGCACTGCATTGGAGGGAAGCTCCAGGGAGCCTAAGGAAGGATGTCTGGGTGGTGGGCAGCATTTGAGGGACTCAGGGCACCGTATTTCCAACCCATACAGTGTTTTACGATTTAATGATCAGTATGTTTTACCAGATATAGTAGCTGAAGATCAGCCCGAATTGGACCCCCAGGGGTAGGTAAGCTAATGAAGCCAGAAGTGTAGGCTATCGATCCTCGTTCATCCCACTCCAAGAAATATATTTTACCCGGTAACAACTGTCTTGTGTTCTTGGAGGGTGTTCCACTTGGTTTAACCTAAGGGTCTAACTTAGGGTTTAAGTTCCCTATATTGAAATCGTAGAGAAACTTGTGACCTAACCACTCTACTTATTCTCATCAAAGTGCTCTAGCACCGTGATCCCCTGCCCCAGACCCCTGGGCCTCACCCCCATCCAGTAAATAGAGGGTCTGTGCATGGCAAAGCCCAGGACCACAGAGCCCTGCACCAGCTCTCCTGGCTGGCAGCGTCCATTCTGATGGGTGGTATTTGTGCAACACCTGGCACTAAGTCCTGTAGCTGTCACCCCCCTGGTTCCCATGCCTGCTCCTTCTTTCAGCAAGAAGCAACGAGTCACATAGTACCACAGTGCAGTCTTGGTTTTGGATGAGGTATATGATTATAAGAATGTGTTTTCATAAAAACAATAATCATCTTAAAAAATTGTGTAAGCCTTCCCTCTATAAATCAGTATGGTTTGAAAGAAAACCAAGTAAAACAAACACCAACAATCCTTATGAACAAAGGAGTGGGAAGGGGTATGTTTGATGGTTGTAATAGTAAGAAATTCACAGGGAGGAGTCATAGCATGCTTGAAGTTTGGAGGCTCCGAAGACAAATGGCGCGCCATCTGTGTGAAAGGGAGCGAGCGAGGGAGGGAGGGAGGCATGCCTGTGGCTGCTCTGTACCTGGGGGGTGCTGTTCCAGAAGGTGGTTCACTGGCTGGTACCACCGTCACACAGTGCCCTATTACCAGTTGCTTACCCAAGAATAAATAATCCTAATTATGTTTTAGAAACACAATTCAAGGAGCTGAAGTTTAAAATAACTGTTGTGAGCTTCCGAAAACTCATCTCTGGAAGATATCCATAGAAGGATATTGGTACTTCCGAGGGAATCTGAAAGGGCAAGAATCAAGTCAGTTTCTCTACTTTTCAGTCAGTGGGCTCCTTAAAGATTATGTTCGTATTCCTTTAAAATAGTAATTGCTTTGTTTCCTCAAGAGCCAAGATCCATCCAGTCCCTAAATGAAATTCTCAACTAAAATCAGAAGGTTTAAGCTACGGTTATTTTAAGTGCTGCATACTCTTAAAAATGTGTGTCTGGTTATGTTGTGTATATAAGTGGCTCATATCAGAGATGCAGCAAGTCAAGCTATATAAAATTCAGTAACACATGCCAGAAAAGGAAGGAGGGAAGAGAGAGAGAGAGAGAGAGAGAGAGAGAGAGAGAGAGAGAGAAAGTGATGCTTATCCTTTTCTCCAGGAGAGGCTCAAATTTTACTTTGAACCCGTTTCTAAAAATGGCAGATGCAAAGTAAGAAAACAAATTTATCTGTTGCAGGAAGGAAGGAAGGACAGAGAGGGGAATCTAATCTTCAGCTTGATGTGATATGTTTTTATCCGAATGCTTTTGCCATAGAACATCTGGGAGGCAAGTGAGAATTGGGGTATGCCTATGTTTCAGCGGTTTCATTAGGGTCACAGAACTTTATTTCCCAGGGCTGTGATAGAAAATATGAACTATTTACATAGTTGGGAGTTGAGGAAGGGGTGGGCTAAAACAGTGACATATGTAACAGTACATGCCATCATCAGTGGGATACAATGATAGTGCTTATCACAGTAGCTTGAGGACTTATGCCCTCTTTCTTTGGAGGCATTTAAATAGCTAGCCTTGTTTCTCTTTCCTAGGAGTAAGGCTGGGATTGATGGTGGTGCCTCCATCAGGAAGTCTGGGAAATTGGTGGGGGGTTTGGTGACTCAAGTTTAGAAGTGGATTTTAACCCATTTCACGTGGTGCTTGTGCCAACACGGGCATTTTGTGCTGCAGGATTTAGAAGTTGAGGCAGACATTTTCAATATTAGACTGGCAGAGTCTCAGAGGACAGGGTCCAAGTTTCACAGTTTAGAAACATTGTATTGATTGAAGGGTATTAGAGAAAAAAGCGTTTAGTTACTTTTTTCATTCAGTCATTTAGTCATGCAACGTATCTTTCTTGATCATCTGTGAGGACCCCAGCACATTGCTGGAGGCTCTACGGGAGCTAGGTACAGTGTCATCTCCTCTCTGGTAACTCCTTTCCTCTGGAATCTGCAGGTATAACTGGTATTTTGTGCCATAGGGGAGGAAAAAAAATATACAGGTGGGCAATCTGGGATTATGTGTATCAAGATGGTTGTGTAATGATGAAGGGACTATCTCTTGGGGTGCATTTTAGCAGAAAGGAACATAAAGCATTCAAAAGAGTTCTATTCTCCAGTTATTGTCAGGACTGACTTACCTTTGTTCTGTGGTCAAGGAAGGCTCTGCTGAAAACCCAGAAATCAAAGTGAGTGCTTGCATGAAGGTCCCTTCAGCATCGGCAATGAGAGCGGTAAATCAGGCAGGGCTCCCTGAATCAGGAGTCCTCCCAGGAAATCCTTGACCAAGGCTGTCAGGTCAAGGTCAGATTTAATTAGGGATTTTGTAGTTTATAGGCTGCTACCCACTTTCTTACACCTTGCAGTAACCATGTTCCAGTGGCTTATCAGGTTGGTCCAGGCTGTGTCCGGTGGTGAGAACGTCAGGTTTTGTGGGCACACAGCTTCACCAGGAGAGGTCTGGGGTGTCTTATGTTGGTAGAGTAGGAGTGCGTCCGTGGACTTTAACTTCTCTAGATGCAATGCTAAAGGCAAACTGGATAGCTATTGCTGCTATAGTGTTGTGAATCTATGACTCTCTGTTGAGGCCTCTTTAAGTCTAGCAGGCTTATGCCTCTTTATGTTAATTCAGTAGGAACCCCCCAGATGACTCTCCTTCTCCCAAGAGGGTAGTCATTCATACAGGTTTGGTCTTGCTTGGAGGTTGGGGCTTGGGGGAAAATAAGCAGGGCTTGCCCTCAAATCACCAGTCATTTGGTTCCTCCTTTCTTTCACCTGTCACTCTTTCTGCTACTTTTTTTTTTTTTTTTTGAGATATAGTCTTGCTCTTGTCTCCCAGGCTGTAGTGCAGTGGTGCCATCTCAACTCGCTGCAACCTCTGCCTCCCAGGTTCAAGCGATTCTCCTGCCTCAGCCTCCCAAGAAGCTGGGGTTACAAGCACCCACCACTACGCCTGGCTAATTTTTTGTATTTTTAGTAAAGACAGGCTTTCACCGTCTTGGCTAGGCTGGTCTCAAACTGCTGACCTCAGGTGATCCATCCACCTCGGCCTCCCAAAGTGCTGGGATTACAGGCGTGAGCCACCATGCCTGGCCTCTTTCTGCTACTCCTTAAGTTATTAACAAAAGCTTGGTTGACTGGAAGCAGGAGCTGGTATTTGGATCAATGGCTGGGTAATCCAGACCAGTCAAAGAACCAGGAAATTATTAATATTTTGTTCCAGTTTATATGTTTTTATGGGATGATGGTGAAAGAAAGAATTAATTTTGTTTCCTAAATGTGTGCTTTTCACATAGCAAAATTAGCCACTGTTTGCATTTGCTGAGCATTCATCAGCCCATGGTAGAGAGAAAGAACTCCCCATGGTAGAGAGAAAGAACCCAAAGGTAAGTATGGTTGCAGGTAAAGAAACCAGGAATCCAGTGGTTACCACTAGCTTCATTCAAAGTATAGATCCAGATTATTACATATTATCTGAATTAAACAAATTTTACTTTAGAGAGATCAGGGAGGTTCTGTGTTCGAGGAAATCTTATGATTACTTATAAAAGACATCACTGCCACCAAAATTCTGGATTTTAACTGATCTGATCTGCTTAAAGCATGATACCTGTATACCTGCTAACTTCTTTTTTGAGAACAGAGAGTTAGATAAGGAATAGGATTCAGTCCTTAGAATGCAGAGCCTATAATTTTAAAAAGAGATGTATTTTATTTAGGCCAGATATTTTTACTGTTAATATCTTTACTATTTTATCTAGAATGTTGACTCTGTTATGCATCAGTCAGTTGCCCCTTCCTCTTTTCCTCTTTTCTCTGTATATTTATTGCTGTCTGGGATGACAGCAGATGCTGCGGTCATAAGGGTGACCAGTTAGACATGATTTCTGCCTTCGTGGAGCTTAGAGTCTGGTGGGAGGGATGGACAGAGCAAGCACAGAATGACTGGACCCCATGCATTTTCTCCTCCGAGCCAAACTGGAAGATCCTGAGAATAATTCTATTGCATGTCCCTTGGAGATATTAACAGATTGCTCAGTGATTTTGATTGTTAAAATATCCTCCTGCTTGGAATTATCATCACAGTGGCTGCTCTGGCGGTAGCATAGTTATAAAAGAAACCAAGAACTGCCCATGTGCCCAGCCTAGGCTTCCGACTCCCACAGATGGCTCTAGGGCTGGGGCCTGGCTAAGTATTTTCCAGGAGGAAAGTGGTCAGTCAGGAGCCAGCACCTGCCATTTCCCATTCTTCAGAGCCAAGGAGCTGGGTGACCATCTGAGAGCCTGGAAGGCCCCTGTGCCAATCTGGAGCTGAGGTTAACACTTCAGGTCAGCAACTTCCTAAAGGAAGGAAAAATCTCTCCCAGGTGTTGCTTCAAGCTTTCTCTGGTGCTGCTTGTTGCTGGCCTTCAGATTTTGGCCACCACTACGTTCGGGTATCATTCTCCCTGCCTCCCTTGGAGAGGTGACCTTCCCCTTCTGTGCAGGACACTGTCTGTCCCATGTGGGCTTCCAGGGCGGGGGTGAGGAGGAGGCGGCGAGATTATTGCCTGTTACACATGGACATCTAGACGGGGGAAGAAACATAACAGCTTTATTTTTAGGCTTTGCTAATTCTCACTCTTCTCCTAGTTCGCTGCTACCTGGCAACAGCTTATTGTCATGGCAACACCGATGTTAATGAGTGAAACGCTCAGCGTGTCTGCTTTCCTGGCGCTGCGACAGACGCTGTGTGGAGCTATCTTTCTGGCCATCAGAGGCTAAACACAAGGCTCCCTTCCCCTCTGCAGGTCTCCCGGGCCCCGTCCACAGAGGAAAGGCACGGAGGCCACATTGACAAGGGATTTATGGCTCTGCTTACACAGTCCCAGCTTCTCTCTTCACGGATGGCTGCTGACTCTCGCGCTGCCTCTCCTCCCGCAGTCCCTCCCTCTGCATTTTTAAGCGGCAGCTGTAGCCAATTTTCTCATGTTTGGGGCACCTCGAGATTTGGGCAGGTTTTTACGGCACCTTCTCTGCAGTTGATCAGCAGGGCTCGGAATCGCGAGTTTTGAGAAAGGAGATTTGTGGCTGGAACTGGCACTCATACTGGGAGGGAAGACCTGCACCCTCAGTCCTTAGGCTGAGAATCAATAACTCCACCATAGCTTCTTGTCTGGCTTCCCTGACATCTGTCACTCAAGGGTGCCTTCGCAGCATTACAGTAACTTGTGAGGAAGAGCAGGCACAGTCTGCTCCAGCCTCTCATGCCTCAGTTTGTCCATCTCTAAAGCGGCACATATCTGAAACTGGATGGTCCTTAAGTGGGCGCTGCTGAGGAGGGGATCATGTGAAGTGCGCTGGGCTCCTGCTCACCATGTCTCTGATGGGGGTGACTTGCTTGACCCCTGTGTGACTCTGCTTCTTACTCGTAAATAAGGATAGTAATAGTATCTACCTCACAGTGTCATTGCAGGACTCCTACCAGATACATATGTGTCCAGGGCTCATAATAAAATAATGGTTGAAGAAATCCTAGTTCCATTACATGTGGTCATTATTTGGTCTTCACCCTGGTCTCATGAACAGAGGACTGTTCTTATTCTTGAATTACAAAGAAGGAAACTGAAGCATAGAGGGGTTGACCAACTGCCCAAAGTCGCTGGAAGCGATGGGCTTGACTTGAAGCCTAGGCATGCCCTGAGCCACCACACTGCAAGGTGAGCCTGAAGGAAATGGCCCTGTGTGTCCTCAGTGACTGCTCCCTGTTCCAGGGAGGTGGCCCGGGCTCCCGGGAGTGTGTCTGAGCACCTTGTACTCCTTGAATAAGAGGTGCCATGTGAACACAGAATTACCAACTTTTTTTTTTTTTTGAGAGAGAATCTCACGATGTCACCCGGTCTGGAGAACAGTGGTATAATCTCAGCTCACTGCAACCTCCACCTCCTGGGTTCAAGAGATTTTCTTGCCTTAGCCTCCCACGTAGCTGGGATTACAGGCACGTGCCACCACACCCAGTTAATTTTTTACAGTTTTGGTAGAGATGGGGTTTCACCATGTGGGCCAGGCTAGTCTCGAACTCCTGACCTCAAGTGATCCACCTGCCTCGGCCTCCCAAAGTACTGGGATTATAGGCGTCAGCCACTGTGCCTGGCCACTATCATTGTTAAGTGTGACCTCCAGAGGGGTGGCATTCAGCTGCCGTGGCCCATATTGAACTCAACACTGCTCTACCAGGCTCTTTAACGAGCAATGGAGTAAAAACGGCAGCCACCTCTGTGTAGCCCCAGCCTGTTCCTTAGGATGCGGGGTCGCTGGCAAACACCTCTCATTTGGGCTAAGGAAGCACATTACCACTTATTTACTGTGCTAGTTCATCCAAACTCTTCAGTGACATGTAACAGCTTTACTTTTTCTCTTTTTCAGAGTAATAGTCCTTTTAATTTTTCTATGTATTTTCTAAGTGGTAGCACATACGTGTGGTCTTGTGGTATAAAGTCAAAAATATGCAAAAGGGTATATGGTGATAAGTCTCTCTTCTTCCTTGCCCCAGCCCCCCAGTATCTCCCCTGGAAAGAAGTCTGTCCATCAGCAAGCACATACATGTATATTGCTTTGTAAACCCTGATGGGAACAGTGATACATTCTGTCCTGCATTATGGTGCTTTTTAAATACACTGGACAGTATATCTGAGAAACTACTCCATATCCATTCATGATCTATGAGGGAGACTTCATTCATGTTCAACAGACACCTCAAAAATCTTATTGTTTTCCAGGTAGATGAGGTCTAGTGTGTGAATCATTATGAAATATGCTTAAGAAAGCCTCACTGCTGGCAATAAGTTAATAATACTAAACAATTATTATCACAGTGATAATAATATCAGGATTCTTTTTAATCCATGATGCAGTTTTTTATGCCTCATTTTAAAGCTGAAACCTGAAGTCATGGAGCTAGAAATGTCCCTGAGCTGTGTTTAACCTGAGTCTGTCTGCCTTCCATCCGTCTGTCAGTTTGCCTGCTCCGCACTCCTCTTCGTACAGAAAAGTGCTTGGAGTAGGTCTTGGCCACAGCACGGCCGTAGGAGCTGACTCCTTGGGAGTCCGAATGGTGGTCTAATGTACAGTGAGAGCATCACTGCATGGTTCTCATCACTGCCAGCCCCCCTTCCCATCTTCCCTGTAGACCCAGTACACATCCACAGGCAGATACTCCTAGTTAGCGCACATGGCTGATGGACATGTGAGGTTGCTTCGATCCCATCCCTTGCAGTCTTCTGCTTCTTTACCTAGAAAATGTGCAGTCATATTTCATCCCTGCCAAAAGAGGTACTCAAGAAGAGAGAAAAGGAATGTTCAATGTCTTCTCCCCCAGTGAGGCAGAGGGGCTCTCTCTGGGTTTGGACTGGAGCACCTCATGGGTGTGAAGTTGGGAGGAGCCACAGGCAGTGAGGACCTCAGCAAAAGGTTGGAGGCTCAGCAAACGTGTGCTGCATGAGATGGGGAAACGCAGCCACATTTGCCAGCATCTCTGGGGTTGCTGGTCACTGAGACGTGAGAGACATGTGGGTCTGAGTCCCTTTGCTTGGATTTCATCGTCTGCTATTTGTGGGTGTTCTGTTGCATTCGGTGGGGCTTCAGTCTTCATTTTCGTTGTCCTTCTCAATTTCTCTCCCTTCCCTTTCCACAAGCTTGCCCACTTACTAGGATAGATCCCGCTGAGGGCCCTGTTACCCAGACAGTTGCCAGCTTGCAGGGCCCAGCATGCCTGTGAGGGCAGAAGGGTTCTGAGTGGGACCTGTTCCTCTGGGTGGGATGTGCGCTCCATCCGAGGCTTGGCTCCTCTTCTTCCTTGAGGCTTGACTCCTCCAGCTAACGCTCTGTCTTTCCTCGGAGCTCCTACCACACTCCCTGTCCCCTACACCGTTGTCACTTTTACATCAGCATTGCACATGGACATAAAGGGACACTGCAGCCAGTCCCCTGTGGAGGACTCAGGATGTCCCAGCCCCTCAGTGACAGGCTCCAGAGTGGGCCTGGCAGAGGGAAGGACTGTGCTCTCTCCCAAACGGGTCAGTCCTTAGAGCTGCTGCCATGGCTTCAGCTTCGAATACCCTGTTGGGAGGCTCTTTGCAAAGAGTCAGAAGAGCCCCAAGGCAAGTTGAAGGGCCCTGGAGCCCCAGGCCTGCCCACCTGGGGAGCAGCTGATGGCGAATCTGTGTCCTAGAACATGTCCTCCTGCTGCCAGTGTCACATTGGCCGTGGTTGTGAAATTTCTGACAAAGATGCTTGGAACTCCTCCTGTTCTTGAAGTCCCCGTGTACCCCTCAGTTGCTGTGCTCTGTTGTCAAGAACACAAGAATCAGAGAGACGGTACACACAGCAGAGATGTGTTCTAGGGTGTTAGAGGAGGGGACCCCATCATAGAAGAAAATTAGCAAAGACAGAACTGGGCAGAGCCGCCCTGGGGCACACCAAATTAAGTTGCTCAGAGTCTTGGGGAAGAGCAAGGGGAGGACGGGGCTTAGGGGTGAAATGAGGACAGGGAGGGGCCTCTTGAGCAGGCTCAGTGGCTCAGTCGGGCACTGGACACAGACTGGGACCACATCTTCTGGCCTCTCTTATTGTCCCTACTGCCTTGAAGTGACCAGATGATAATTACCTGAAGGATTGAAGAGCCCTAGAAATTCTTCCCTAACTGCTTACTCATATCAGCATTCCTTCCAAGAAAGAAGCAGGCACGCAGTCCATAATTAGAGATAAAAGGCTTCATCTGGAGGAGGTAAGGCCATGGAGTGAATGTTTCAGCTGAAATGCAATCAGACAACTAGGGCAATTGACTGGTTATCAAACCCTTCTGGGTTTTGATGGGAGGAAAGAAGAGGAATTACTCATAAGGCAGAGATTTCTTACATAAAGAGAAGGGCCCCCAGAAGAAAAGTCTTCAGAACACTGATTCTTACTACTGTCTGTACAGTAGCATAATATGGGCAGCTTTTAAAAAATACTCAATCCTCTGCCTCAGTTCAGAGGAGTTCCGATTCAGTGGCCTTCATAGGGCTGGGACATCAGTATTTTTACAAAGCACCCCTAGGTGATTCTGAGATGCAGCCAGGGTTGAGAACTACTGGTTTAGAGCTGTTTAAAGACAGAAGGCAAAATGTGTGGGCCCCAGCATAGAATTTGCTGTTTTCCAGGCTGAGACCAATAGAAAGCATATCCTGATTTTAGTTCACAGTGGCACATTCTAAAAGTATACTCCAGGATTTAAAAAGTATAGGGGCTTTCAGAAGTATTTGTTTGCCCATGTTCATGTCAACGTTATTCATAATGGCCAAAAAGCAGATGCAACCCAAGTATTCATCCATAGATAAATGGATAAACAGATTGTGGTATATACATACAATGGAATATCGTTCAGGCCTTAAAAAGGAAGGAAATTCTGATACATGCTACAATATGGATGAACCTTGAGAACATTATGCTAAATAAAATAAGCCAGACATAAAAAGAGAAATATGGTATGATTATACTTATATGAGGTACCCAGAATAGGCAGATTTATAGAGACAGGTAGAATAATGGTTGCCAGGGGCTGGTCGGCATAGGAAATGTGGAGCTATTGTTTAATGAGTACAGGATTTCAGTTTTTCAAGAATAGAAAAGTGTTCTGGAGATGGATAGAGGAGATGGTTAAACAACAATGTAAATTTTTTTTTTTTTTGAGACAGAGTCTCGCTCCATCGCCAGGCGCCAGACTGGAGTGCAGTGGCACGATCTCGGCTCACTGCAACCTCCGCCTCCTGGGTTCAAGCAATTCTCCTGCCTCAGCCTCCTGAGTAGCTGGGATTACAGGCACGCGCCACCATGCCCAGCTAATTTTTGTATTTTTAGTAGAGACGGGTTTCACCATGTTGGCCAGGATGGTCTTGATCTCCTGACCTTGTGATCAGGTCTCCTAAAGTGCTAGGATTACAGGCATGAGCCACTGCATCCGGCAACAATGTAAATTTTTTAATGCTATTAAATTGTACGCTTAAAAATGGTTAAGATGGTAAACTTTATGTTACCTATATATATTTTGCCACAACTTAAAAAATTAATTTCAGATTAATGAGCATCATCTATTTTAGTATTTTAGAAAAAGAGAAATTTATAAAGGAGAAAATTTTAAAATTACCACTTGGTGTCTAGATGTATTCTTTCTCTGAGTGTGCTTAATCACGTAAATACATATGCACATTGAATCTTACTTTCTTTGATGGTTTCAGCCTGGATTTTCATTTGTACTTGATTTGGTTTAATCCTTGTTTCTTTACAGAGATGGTCCCATCTTAGGGGTAGAGTAAGTGAGGTGACATTGTAAGTGGGCAACCTAACATGTCCTTATATTCAGCTTTGGAGTCAGACATCACTGGGTTCAAATTGCACCTGCAACTTTCATGATTGGTGTGACCCTGGGCCTCACTCTGAGCCTAAGTGTCCTTATTTCAGGCTTGTTTGGGAAGTTAAAGATAACTTAGGTGCCCGGTCCCTGCTCAGGACCTTGGGAGATGGATGCTGTAACTGCAGAGTCCCTGGAGACGTCCATGGACTTTTATGTGCTTGCGATAGATATTCAGTCTCCACTTATACCCCCCATTTAACTTAGGAGAGGGCTCCAGAGAAGCCCTGATCTGAGATTCAGGAAGTCTCCAGGGCTGCCACATGGTACTGGGACCTTGGCAACACCAGGTTCTTTCTAGGTCTCCGTTACTACATTCACAAAGTGAGCATGTTGGGTTTTGGGGTCTCTGGGTTCCTCCCACCTCCCTATTCTAGCATCCTTTGCTTGTCCATAGCCTCTCACTCCCTGAGATGTTGCAGAGTGGATGCCCAGTCATGTTTATGGACAACGAGGCTCCTGCAGGTGAATCATCAACAACATGCAACAGTATCCCAGATATGACCAGCTCTCTCCAAAAAGGGAAACCTGCTTTATGGCAAACTCATTGACTTTTGTTCAGAAAGTTAATTTCTGGTGGTGCAGCGTGATAGTCTGCAGGAGCCTGGACAGGCCGTGCTGGAAAGAGGGGAATATTTTTCCCTAAAGACAGTGCATAGGGGCGGGGGGGAAGAACTTCCTTTATGATTCCTGTAGTGCCTGACTAGGGCAGAGGAAGCAGATGGATTACCAAGAATGTAGAAAGAAGTCCTACGTCCAGCTGAGAGCTCAGCCCATCTTTCAGCTGCCAAATGGAAGGTCTCTCTGTGGCAATGCCGGGGAGGAAAATTGAGTTGGGCTGGCTTGTTCCAAATAAAATGCTGTATTTAATTTCACACTGGGAAATATTTGATGTCCAGGTTGCTGTAATAAGTGAAATAGATTTAAAAGACGTTTTTTGTTAGAACAATGGAAAATACAAAACAGGGAGGTCCTCACATCGGCTGTAGGTGGTGTGTAGGGATCTGATCATTTCAGTATGGTTTTTAATCACCTGGCAGCTGCCGGCCGAGGGTTGACTAGTCGGTGTCTAGCGGCCTGAGTGTCACTGTACATGTTGTGTCTGTCTCAATAGTTCAGCCTCTGAAATGCCTTTTGAGTTAAGCCAAGGCACTCGGTGCGTGAATGGGAAGCTGTCGGTTTGTAAATCTGGAATGTCCATTCGTGTGCTTGACACGTGGAAGGGAAGGCTCAGTATGAACGTATGCCGAGATAGACTCAGCAAATGTGTGTCTGACTGTAGGTTCTAAAAATCAGCCAGGTAGAGTCCCATCTCTAGAATTGCTGTCCCTTTTATGATGGTCGTAAGTGCCATGGCTGCTGGAGGCTTCTTCCCCTCTGCGGACCTCTGCCCTGATGCATTTCTGGGCTAACTGGCCATGCAGGGATTTGGGGAAGGAGCTCACAGAGCTGCTCTGCTTTTCACATTGTTCCTATCCCTTCAGGCTTCCACCTATTTCCTTCCCTATTCTCCTGTTAGTTTTTGGTGTGAGGTCAGAAAAATCTCTTCTCCCCTCTTTTGCTTTCATTCATTTACCATTCAGAGGGCCTCGCTGAGGCAGAGAGACCAACAGATAGGGCTGCCAGCTCAACCCTGGAAACGCTCCTTTCTTTTTTTTTTTTTTTTTTTT
>PVKV010009478.1:0-80876 GCA_004027835.1 Alouatta palliata
CTGTTGGGGGGAAAAAGGGGAGGGACAGCGGGGGGTGGGGAGTTGGGGAGGGATAGCATGGGGAGAAATAACAGATACAGATGATGGGGAGGAAGGCAGCAAATCACACTGCCATGTGTGTACCTATGTAACAATCTTGCATGTTCTTCACATGTACCCCCAAACCTAAAATGCAATAAAAAGTATATATTAAAATAAATAAATAAATAAAATAAAATAAAATAATAAAAAGGAGAAAGAAGCAAGAGAAGACCGTGATAGAGGCACAGTTCCATCCAAAAATTAAAATAAAAGCCCAGACATTAGAAGTATTTTTTTAAAAGAGTAATCCAGGCTTTGGAGTTGACAAACTGCTTTTGAATCCTAGCCACTGGCCTTCAGCAAGCCTCAGTTACTTTATCTATTAAGTAGAAACAATATTTACTTCATAAACTTTTTAAAGTTTTCATTTTCAGTAACTTTACTGAAATGTAATCACAAGTATAAAATGCACACATTGAAAGAATACAGCTCAGTGTTTTTTAGGACAGGTATACAGGAGATACCCCAAGTTGGGTTCCTGAGTACCACAGTAAAGCAAGTATCATAACAAAGTGAGTTACACAAACTTTTCGGTTTCCCAGTACATATAAAAGTTATGCTTATATTATACTGTAGCTTACTAAGTGTGCAAATGCATTATATTTAAAAAGATGTACAAACCTTAATTTAAAAATACTTCATTGCTAAAAAGAAGCTAACAGTCATCTGAATCTTTAACAACTTGTATTTTTTTTTGCTGGTAGAAGGTCTTATTTCCAATGTAGATGGCTGCTGACTGATCAGGTTGGTGTTTGCTGAAGGCTGGGGTGGCTGTGGCAGTTTCTCAAAATCAGACAACAATGCAGTTTGCCATATCGATTGATCCTTCCTTTAACAAAAGGTTTTTCTGTTGCATGCAATGTGGTTAACTTGCTGATAATGTTTGACCCACAGTATAACTTCTTCCAAATTTGGAGTCAATCCTCTCCAACCCTGCTGCTGCTTTATCAACTAAGTTTATGTAATATCCTAAAGTATTTGTCACTTCAACAATATTCACAGTATCATCACCAGTAGATTCCATTTTCACAAATCACTTTCTTTGCTCATCCATAAGAAGCAACTCCTTATACATTCAAGTTTGATCACAAGATTACAGCAATTCAGTCGCATTTTCAGGCTCCACTTCTAATTCTAGTTCTTTTGCTATTTCTACCACATCTGCAGTGAAGTCCTGAATGCCTCAAAGTTATCCGTGAGAGTTGGAATCAAATTCTTCCAAACTCCTCTGAAAGCTGATATTTTGAGATCCCTCCATGAAGCATGAATATTCATCATGGCATTTAGAATGATTAATCCTTTTCAGAAGGTTCTCAATTTACTTCATCCAGATTTGTCCAAAACACACACACACACACACACACACACACACACACACACACACACAAACACTATCTATGGCAGCTATGGCTTTATGAAATGCATTTTTTAAATAGTAAGACTTGAAAATCAAAATGACTTCTTGATCCATGAGCTGCAGAATGGATATTGTATCTGGAGGCATGAAAACAACACGAATCTTCTTGTATATCTCCATCAGAGCTCTTGGGTGACAAGGTCCGTTGTCAATGAGCAGCAACATTCCTAAGGGAATCTCTTTTTCTGAGCAACAGGTCTCAACAGTGAGCTTAAAATATTCCAATAAACTATGCTATAAACATATACTGTCAATTCACCCTTTGTTGTTCCGTTTCTAGAGCAGTCAGAATTGTCTTAGCATAATTCTTAAGGGCTTTAGGAATTTTAGAATGGTAAATGAACATTGGCTTCAACTTAAAGTCACCAGCTACAGTAGCACCTAACAAGAGAATCAGCCTGTCCTTTGACTCCTTCAAGCCAGGAGTTGACTTTCCTTCTCCAGCTATGAGACTCTAACTAGCATCTTTTTCCAATAGAAGGCTGTTTCATCTACAATGAAAATCTGTTGTTTAGTGCAGATGCTTTCAACAGTGATCTTAGCTAGATTTTCTGGAGAACTTGCTGTAGCTTGCATATCAGCACTTGCTGCTTCACCTTGTACTTTTATATTATTGAGACGGCTTCTTTCCTTAAACTTTCTGAGCCAATATCTATTAGCTTCAAACTTTTCTTCTGGAGCTGCCTCCTCTCTGCCTTCATAGAATTGAAGAGAGGTATAGCCTTGCGCTGGATAAGGCTTTAGCTTAAGGGAATGTTGTGGCTGGTTTGATCATCTATTCAGACCATTCAAACTTTCTCCATATGAGAAACAAGGCTATTTCACTTTCTTATCATCTGTGTGTTCACTGGAGCAGCAATGTTAACTTCCTTCGGAATTTTTTCCTTTGCATTTACAACTTGGCTAACTGGTGCAAGAGGCCTAGTTGTAGGCCTATCTCAGGTTTTGACATGCCTTTCTCACTAAATCGTTTCTAGCTTTTGATTTAAAATGAGATTTGTGTGACTCTTCCTTTCAGTTGAACACTTACAAGCCACTGTCGGGTTAGTAATTGGCCTAATTACAATACAGTGTATGTGAGGAGAGGGAAAGAGATGGAAGAATGGCTGGTTGGTGGAACAGGTAGAACACATACAATATATATCAATTAATTTGGCTGTCTTATATAGGTACAGTTCATGGCATCCCAAAACAACTGCAATTGTAACATGAAAGATCACTTATCACAGATGACCATAACAGATATAATAACAATAATGTCCTCACATTTCAATACTAACATTGAGTGTAAATGGCCTAAATGCTCCACTTAACAGATACAGAACCACAGAACAGATAAGAACTTACCAACCAACTATCTGCTGTCTTCAGGAGACTCATCTAACACAAAAAGACTCACATAAACTTAAAGGGATGGAGAAAGGCATTTCATGCAAATGGACACCAAAAGCAAGCAGGGGTATCTATTCTCATATCAGACAAAACAAACTTTAAAGCAACAGCAGTTAAAGGAGACAAAGAGGGACCTTATATAATGGTAAAAGGCCTTGTCCAACAGGAAAATATCACAATTCTAAACACATTATGCACCTAACAGAGGAGCTCCCAAATTTATAAAACAATTACTAATAGCCCTAAGGAATGAGATAGAGAGCAACACATTAACAGTGGGGACTTCAATACTCCACTGACAACAGAGGACAGGTCATCAAGACAGAAAGTCAACAAAGAAACAATAAACTATACTTTGGAACAAACGGACTTAACAGATACATGCAGAACACATCATTCAACAATCACAGAATACGCATTATATTCAACAGCGCATGGAACTTTCTCCAAGATAAACCGTATAGTAGCCATAAAATGAGTCTCAATAAATTTAAGAAAATGGAAAATATATCAAGCACTCTCTCAGACCACAGTGGAATAAAACTGGAAATCAACTCCAAAAGGAACCTTCAAACCATGCAAATACATGGAAATTAAATAGACTGCTCCTGAACAAGCATTGGGTCAAAAACAAAATCAAGATGAAAACTTAAAAATTCTTCAAACTGAATGAGAATAATGACACAACCTATCAAAACCTCTGGGATTTAGCAAAGGTAGCACTAAGAGGAAAGTTCATAGTCCTAAATGCCTGAATCAAAAAATCTGAAAGAGCATCAACAGACAATCTAAGGTCACAGCTAAAGAACTAGAGAAACAAAAACAAACCAAACCCAAACCCTGCAGAAGAACAGAAACAACCAAGATCTTTACACACATAAACTAGAAAACCTAGAAGAGAGGAATAAATTCCTGGAAAAAATACAACCCTCCTAGCTTAAATCGGGAAGTATTAGATGCCCTAAACAGACCAATAAAAAGTAGTGAGACTGAAATGGTAATTAAAATATTAGCAACAAAAAAAAAAGTCCAGGACCAGACAGATTCACAGCAGAATTTTACCAGACATTCAAAGAATTGGTACCAATCCTTCTAACACTATTTCACAAAATAGAGAAAGAAGGAACCCTCCCTAATTCATTTTATGAAGTCAGTATCACCCTAATACCAAAACCAGAAAAGGATGTAAGAAAAAAAAGAAAACTACATATTGATATCCTTGATGAACATAGATGCTAAAATCCTTAACAAAATACTAGTTAACCAACTCCAACAATATATCAAAGAGATAATCCACTATGATCAAGCAGTTTTCATATCAGGGATGCAGGGATGGTTTAACACACGCAAGTCAATAAATGTGATACACAACATAAACGGAATTAAAAACAAAAATCACATGATCATCTCAATAGACGAAGAAAAAAGCATTTGAAAAAATCCAGCATCCCTTTATGATTAAAACTCTCAGCAAATCTGGCATAGAAGATACAAACCTTAATGTAATAAAAGCCATCTATGACATACCCACAGCAAACATAATACTGAATGGGGAAAAGTTGAAAGCATTCCCTCTGGAACAAGATAAGGATGCCCACTCTCACCACTCCTCTTCAACATAGTACTGGAAGTCCTAGCCAGAGCAATCAGACAAGAGAAAGAAAGGGCATCCAACATGGTAAAAAAGGAAGTCAAACTGTTTGCTGACAATATGATCATTTACCTTGAAAACCCTAGGGACTCCTCTAGAAAGCTCCTAGAACTGAGAAAAGAATTCAGCAAAGTTTCCAGATACAAGATTAATGTACCCAAATCAGTAACTCTTCTATACACCAACAGCGACCAAGCAGAGAATCAAATCAAGAACTCAATCTCTTTTATAATAGCTGCAAAAAAATAAAATAAAACACTTAGGAATATACCTAACAAAGGAGTCAAAAGACCTCCATGAGGAAAGCTTCAAACCACTGTTGAAAGAAATCACAGATGACACAAACTAATGGAAACACAACCAATGCTCATGAATGGGTAGAATCAATACAGTGAAAATGACCATACTGCCAAAAGCAATTTACAAATTCCAGGCAATCCCTATCAGAATACCACCATCATTCTCCACAGAATTAGAAAAAACAATTCTAAAATTCACATGGAACCAAAAAAGAGCCCACATAGCCAAAGCAAGGCTAAGCAAAAAGAACAAATCTGGAGGTATCACAATACCTGATTTCAAACTATACTATAAGGCCATAGTCACCAAAACAGTGTGATACTAGTATAAAAACAGGTACATCGATCATTGGAGCAGAACAGAGAACCCAGAAATAACTCAAATACTTACAGTCAACTGATGTTCAACAAAGCAAACAAAAACATAAAGTGGAGAAAGGACATGCTTTTCAACAACTGGTGCTGGGATAATTGGCTAGCCATATGTAGGAGAACAAAACTGGATCCTCATCTCTCACCTTATACAAAAATCAACTCAAGATGGATTAAGGACTTAAACCTAAGAACCTGAAACTACAAAAATTCTAGAAGATAACATTGGAAAAACCCTTCTAGACACTGGCATAGTCAGGGATTTCATGACCAAGAACCCAAAAGCAAATGCAATAAAGACAAAGATAAACAACTGGGACATAATTAAAGAGCTTTTGCATGGCAAAAGGAACAGTCAGCAGAGTCAACAGACAACATACAGAGTGGGAGAAAATCTTCACAATCTATACATCTGAAAAAGGACTAACATCCAGAATCTAAAATGAACTCAAACAAATCAGTAAGAAAAAAACAAAAGATCCCATCAAAAAAGTGGGCTAAGTACATGAATAGATAATTCTCAAAAGAAGATATACAAATGGACAACAAATACATGAAAAAATTCTCAACATTACTAATGATCAGGGAGATGCAAATCAAAACAACAATGTGATACCACCTTACTCCTGCAAGAATGACCATAATCAAAAAAATCAAAAAACAGTAGATGTTGGCATGGATGTAGTGAACAGAGAACACTTCCACATGACAAGTGGGAATGTCAACTAGTATAGCCACTATGGAAAACAGTGTGGAGATTCCTTAAAGACCTGAAAGTAGAACTGCCATTTGATCTAGTAATCCCACTACTGGGGGGAAGAGATGTCATTATTCAAAAAAAGATACTTGTGTATGCATATTAATGGCATCACAATTCACAACTGCAAAATCATGGAACCAACCCAAATGTCCATCAGTCAATAAGTGGATAAAGAAACTTTGGGGTGTGTGTGTGTGTGTGTGTGTGTGTGTGTGTATACATATATATATATATGATTGAATACCATGCAGCCATAAAAAGGAATGAATTAACAGCATTTGCAGTGAGTGACCTGGATGAGATTGCAGACTATTATTCTTTTATTTTTTTTTTTGCCCAAGTTGGAGTGCAATGGTGTGGTCTTGGCTCACTACAAACTCCGCCTCCCAGGTTCAAGCAATTCTCCTGCCTCAGCCTCCCAAGGAGCTGGGATTACAGGTGCCCATCACCATGCCTGGCTAATTTTTATATTTTTAGTAGATGCAGGGTTTCCTCATGTTGACTGGGCTGGTCTAGAACTCCTGACCTCAGGTGATCTGCCAACTTCTGCCTCCCAAAGTGCTGGGATTACAGGTATGAGCCACCGCCTCCAGCTTTGGAGGCTATTATTCTAAGTGATGTAACTCAGGAATGGAAAACCAAACATCATATGTTCTCACTGATATGTGAGAGCTAAGCTATGAGGACACAAAGGCATAAGAGTGATACAATAGACTTTGGGGACTTGCAGGGAAGACTGGGAGTGGGGGGAGGGATAAAAGACTACAAATATGGTGCACTGTATACTGCTTGGGTGATGAGTGCACCCAAATCTCACAAATCACCATTAAAGAACTTACTCATGTAACCAAATACCACCTGTACCCCAATAACTTATGGAAAAAATAAATTAAAAAACAATAATAAAGTTTGACACATTAAAAGAATTACCAAATGGTGAAAAAGAGACACAAAGCGAGTATATTTCATTGGAAGATGGCAATGATTAAGACTTGCTTGACAGAGGATTGCCACAAACTTTGTTTTTGAAAAAGTGCAATAAAATGAGGAATGTCTGTATATCCATAAGTGCAACCAGCCCCACTATTTAATTTTAGAACATTTTCATCACCCCAAAAAGGAACTACATATCCATTAGCAATCATTCTCCAGCTCTCTTTCTTCCCACAGACCCTGGTAAACACTAAGCTACTTAGTGTTTCCATGGAATTTCCCTGTTGGGTCATTTCATATAAATGAAATTATACATTATGTGGCCTTTTGTGACTACTTTCTTTCACTTAATAATATTTTCAAGTTTTATCCATATTGTAGATTGTATTAAAACTTTTTTCTTGTTACAGCCAAATTATATTCTATTGTATGAATACATCACATTTTATTTATATATCCATTGATAGATATTTCTGTTGTCTCCATCTTTAGGCTATTACTAATAGTGATGCTATGAACATCTGTGTACAAGAATTTGTGTGGATATATTTTGTCATTTCCCTTGGGTATAAATCCAGGCAAGACTGCTGGGTATTATGGTAACTGGATGCTAAACATTTTGAAGACTTGTCAAACTGTTTTTCATAGTGGCTGCACCATTTTACATTCCCATCAGTGTACATTTCTCTAATAACAAATGTCTTTATTTTTTATTAATGCCATTCTAGTGAATATGAGGTAGTAACTCACTGTGACTCTGGATTTTATTTCCCTGATGAATAATGATGTTGAGCCCCTTTTAACGTGCTACTATTTGTAAATCTTATTTAGAAGAATGTCTTTTCAGATCCTTTGTCCATCTTTTAGTTAAGCAGTTTGTCTTTTTATTATTGGGTTGTAAGAGTTCTTTATATTTTCTGGTTACAAGTCTTATTGGATGTATAATCTACAAGTATTTTCTCCCTGTGAAAATATATTTTTTTCATGTTAATAGTACTCTTTGAAACACAAAATTTTTAATTTTGATAAAGTCTAATGTATGTATCTTTTTCTTTGGTTCTTTGTGTTTTTGGTGTCACATATAAGAAACTGTTGCCTAATCAAAGTTTACTAAGATTTTCTCCTATGTCTTATTGCAGGGGTCTCCAACCCCTGGACCATCAACCGGTACTGGTCTGTGGCCTGTTAGGAACTGGGCTGTAGAGCAGGAGGTGAGTGGTGGGTGAGCAAGCATTACCACCTGAGCTCTGCTATTTGTTTGTTTTGTTTTTTGAGACACAGTCTCACCGTGTTGCCCAGGCTGGAGTGCAATCTGGGTTCACTGCAGCCTCTGCCTCTCAGGTTCAAGCGATTCTCATGCCTCAGCCTCCCAAGTAGCTGGCATTACAGACGTGCGCCAACATACCAAGCTAATTTTCATACTTTTAGTAGAGACACAGTTTCGCCAAGTTGGCCAGGCTGTCTCAAACTCCTGGCCTCAGGTGATACGACCACCTCAGCCTCCCAAAGTGCTGGGATTACAGGCATGAGCCACTGCTCGTGGTCTGTCAGATTAGCAGTAGCAGTAGATTCTCATAGGAGTGCGAACCCTGTGAACTGCATGCGAGGGATCTAAGTTGTGCTCCTTATGAGAATCTAACGCCCAGTGATCAGAGGTGGAACAGTTTCATCCCAAAACCATGCCCCTCACGGCCATTTGTGGAAAAGTGGTCTTCCACGTTACCAGTCACCGGTGCCAAAAAGATTGGTGATCACTGTCTTTTGGAATTTTGGTGAAGATTTAACTGGGATAATGTATATAAATTCTGGACATGTAACTATCAGTGGGAAGTAATATGCCATTTAGACAATTCCTCCAGGCTCTGTCTTCAATGCTCCATCTAATTTCTCTGGTTTCTACCTCTACCACACTCTAGATTTGCCTCTTGGTTGGACTGGCTCTGGCTTTGATTTCAGACTCTTCGTAAAACACTGCTTCTGGATACCGCGTGACCTCTGGTTTCAAGCAAGTGATGCTGACAGTTGCTTAGCCCAGGTTCTGGACTGTCCAGGAGGGGGCATCAGACAACAAGAAGAGAAGCCCCTAGAAAAGTCAGCTTTAATCAAGTAATATTTGCCATTAATTGAAAACCTGCCACGTGGCTTCCTTTTTATCGGTATTATCTCCATTCACTGGAATAACTGTGGAAATTGAGTACAGTATTACCACCATGATATAAAAGAGGAAACTGATTTCTAAGTTTAATAACTTTCCCAATATTTTCCAGTTTAGTAATTGATGAGCTGGGATTTGACTTACTATAAGGCTGGTATTATTTCTTTTATACCACCAATCTCTATCTTACAAGGCTACAAAAAACCTTGAAGCAAGCATTAGAACTTCCCTCTATCTTTAGTTGCTCCAAATAATGTTAAAATGTGTTTACAGAGCATTAAAATGTATTTAACAAAATGTTAAGAGAATATGTCCTGGTCTTAGGGGACAAACTACAAATCAAGCTCCTAGACCTCAGGAATTAGAATGCAAAACACAAACAAGCAACATACCCAGAAGGTAGTTATGAAGTAATAACGGCTTAATAAAGTTAGTATCATGCATTCTGATACTTTATTGAAATTTTCTACTCTGGGCTGGTTTATGAGGTTTTTAAGTATCTAAACTATGGCTTACTTTTACAAAGCTTATTCCTGACCAATTTCTCTAAGGCACTATAGTTACAATTTGAGTATCATTCACCCAGTGGCTAGTATTATTTTCTCAAAATGCTGTCAGGGTCTATCTGCAGCAGAATCCCCTGCTGGCTTATTAAAATGCACATTTCAAAGCTACTCCTTTCATTTACTGATATCAATGCTGGTGCCTGGCATGCTGCATTTTTAGGTAGCTGTTCATTAAACAGCAAGCAACAGTGTCTCACCACTGGACCTCACTTTTGCCATTAAGAAACAACATCTCTCTTGAAATTCTGACTCTCTTACTCTGAGTCCTAAACATTATAAAAGCAGAAGCTAGTCGAATTTCTATTGTTTGGCACATAGTGATAATAACAGCCAACAATTCCAGAGGATTTACATGTACCAGGTAATAGTCTAAGTCCTTTACCTACGCATTAGCCTACTGAATCCTCACAACTGTCTCCTGTTGTTGATTCTATTAACTTCAAATCTGTCACACAAATGAGGAAAGACAGGGTAAGTAACTTGCCCAAGGTCAAGTAGCTTGAAATTGATAGAGCCAAAGCTAAAACCCACAGGCAACCCGATTTCAGAGTCTAAGCTTTTGAACATTATATTCTTCTTTTTGAAAAATGATTTAATGGCAAAATATATGAAAAAACAAACTCATATATTCATCAAAGTAAGAGGCTTTCACTGAGCTGAAAGACAAGGTACAGACTTGACTTTATGTTTAAAATAAATATTTTTTCAAATTGAATTTTGGGAGATCTGTATGTATTAGGAGTTTAGTCTTTGGAGTTAAAAAATTTTCCCAATTTGTCATTTAACTTTTTATGTACTTAAGGTATAATTTGCTATGCAAAAGTTATCTTTAATTTTATGTACTTTCGTTGATCATTTGTTTGGATTTTGAATCATCAGAAAGATCTTCTCCACTTCAAGGATACAAAATAATTCTCCTAATATTTTCTTCTGGTGCTTTCAGGATTTCTTTTTAAACGTGTGATTTTTAGTGTATTTTAAGTTTACTGTGATATACACGTAAGGTATGAACAAGCGCATTATTTGTCACAACACTGGTTATTAAATTGTCCTCTGCCTCGCTGATTTCAGATGTCCTTTTTAATCATGAAGTGAATTTTCTAATGTATTTTGGATTATTTCTGGGCTTATTTTATAACTTTGTGGACTACATTTTTAATTTATGAGGTAGTCAGATGCCTTTATTTTTGCACTCAAGTATTACTTTAGTCCTGGCGATAAATTCATGGCCTGTTTAATGTACCATGTTATTGCTGACATCCCTTCCCAACCTGGGGAAGTTACAGAAATAATGAACAGTAGTGATACAGTGATGGCTTCAGCAGAAAACAGATCTAGAGGAGCACTGTCCCTGGGGATAGCACATTGTGCCCCTCACCTGCTCAGATTTTCAAATTCGTATCATTTTGGCTGCTCAACTCTGCAGGTACCTTTCATCTTCCTTTGGAAAGTAGCAGGAATGAGGATTAAGATTAAATTCCCATTACCTGTGGTCCAAAGAGAAAGCATACTACCACTGTCTGTTCATATTATTGGCATTGTGTTGAAAGTGCAGAACCAAAAGCAAACTTTACCCTTTTCCATATTCTGAGCTTGGTGTGTGTGTCTGCTGTTGGCACCCAGGATCTGCCTATATTCCCAGAGTGTATTGAAATGGCAGCTTGACTCTCTTTAGACCAGAGAGGTGGACCAACACAAATTCAATGGAGTATGGCGAGAACATCACAGGAGCTACTCCAACAAAATTGCTTTTCATATTGTGAAGCTCCTACATGGGCAACTCTGAGCCAATGTCCCTATAAGTCCCCATGAAAGCACTGTTTGAATAAGATAAACTTCCTGACAGTGTTTCAACTTTGCAGACTCCCTATCAGACTCACATTCTCAAGTTACCAGCTCATAGTGGATAAAGTGGTGTGAGTGCTAGGCCTGAAGGCCTGAATATGATTTGGCCAGTGCTCTTGGCTCAATCCCTGCTCCATGTTAAGCTGCAATAACCACAGCTGGAATGTGTGTTTGTGCCCTCTAGGTCTGAACAGCTGGAAGAAGGGCCCCCTACCCTTTCCCCGACACACAAATTAAATTAGGAGGTGTAAAATGCTGTGGGAAGAAAAACAAACTAAGATGACAAAAACAGGTGCCAAAAGGCATTTGTTCAAAATCCCACCACTGTTTCATTACTTTATGTATGATTAGTAGCTCGGCTGCATTAGGGCACATTTCATACTTCTTTGATCTTTTAATGTCTTGAAAAGAAAAAGAAATAGCACCTGCTGATGAAAGCTATTCCAAGAGAATAGCAGGCTCTGTTCGCCAACAATCTCAAAAGCTTTACTATTGTACCCTGTGGACAGATTTAAAGACTATGTCTTTAAGAAACCAAACTCTTCAAGAACTAGCTTAATAATATAAAACAAATGTCCCTTTATTGTTATTTTCCAATTTATCATCAGAGGATTATCTGTTAATGAGCCTTAGCAAATTAGAAAGACTTAGGGAAGCTGAACTTTCATCACAATAGCACTGATCGGTTTGTCATAGTCCAAAGTATCTCTCACATACCTGATGATTCCTAAATTCTAAACAGGAGACCAAAGGTGCAGCAGTTCTAAAGAGAACAGCCACACAACTCATTGCACAATAAGCTTTGTTAGCACAGCCTATAGATAAACACCGGTTTGCATGGGTTGCAATATAGCCACTAATGACTGGTTCTCTCCCTTGTTGACCCATCCTGGGAGACCTATGGGTGCCTCAAATTCTCCCGAAATTATTCTAGAAGAAGACTTCTCATGTATTCCTTAGCCTGGTCTTCTTGACTACCCTTTAGGTTTCAGCCTTTTTTTTTTTTTTCTAAATCTCATCTGCTCAGTTTTGTGCTGAACAATGCCTGTAAAGGTACCACCATGGCTGTTAAGAGCCTCACTGACATATTTCTGTGCCCAGATTGTAAAGTTCTACGTTCCAAGCCAAGTTCCTGACACCTTGTGCTTTCAGTGTCTTAGATTTACTCCTTTTCAACCTTTTCTTTCATTATTTACTTTACCTTCAGACTAACAGCAAAAATAGGACTTGAGGAACATCTAAGTAAGTGATAGATTTCCCACTTCTGCCTTCCTACCATTTCTTGAACCCTCTTCCAATACAGTGCATTCCATCTGAAGGTTCTCAGTCCCTTATGCCAATGGTGCCAGGACATCCTGCTGCATCAGTCCTTCAGACTTGTCTTAGTCTTGGGACAAACTTACATAGGCCTTTCTTCTAGCTTACAAATATAGAGATAAAACAACTCTGAAACTGTTATTTCTTCTTGAAATTAGCATTCTGAATGTATAATCCTTAAAGATATGAATCAATAGTTTCATCTCTGATAAATATTAGAAGACATCTGAATTTCTTTCCAAATCATTGGAGGGGAATAAGAATTGAAAAGACCAAGAAAATTAATTCATGTTTGTCACTTTATAGAAACAGACACACTAAGAATGCCTTGCATGTTCTATGTCCGGTTTTCAAGGACTCATCCCTTAACAGTGTTATGTACTCAGAGCTCCCATGTTCATGAATCTGTGGACCACATATGCTCGTATCTCATAAGCCACTGGTTTTACTGTCCTGGCCATTTGCTCCCATTGTGATTCACAGTCCAGTCTCTTTGCTTGCAAACTTGGCTTTCCACCCAGTGGCTCTCTTCACTATTTGGAGGCAGGATTACAGAGTGATTAACAGCAACTTGGAATTCTGGCTCTAAGTCTCAACCGCGTGACCATACACGGATGATGTACCCTACCCCTGCAACTGAGTCTCTCCAGCTATAGAATGGAGATAATAATAATACTTAAATCTCTGGGAGTTTTTAAAGGATTTAAAGCACTTCAAATGTCAAGCATTCATTGTTAGCTAGGATTGCTATTATTCAGGGAAAAGGCATGTTAGCCATCAATAAAGAACAGTCTCATGAATCAAACTCTGAAGGGCCACTCTGAAGTGGAGAATTAGAAGACAGAATTATTTTTGTAAATTATTTTATAAAAGTCCCTGATTATTTTTTATAAGTTATAAGCTGCCTCATGGTAAGGTTATCTCTATGACTGCAGCCCAACAGAAATAAATTAAGTAACTCTGTAAATGCAAGGCTGTATCACTGTAATTCACAGCACCAAGACCAAAGGATGGGCTCTAAGTACCAGCTGGCAGATGGACACAAGAAACAGAAACTAATTTTTTTTTTAAGGCTTACTAATTTGATGCTGTTTTATTTAAGCAACTCCTCAATGTAATTTGCAAGCTCAGCAATAATTCAAGAAATACAAATCGTTCTGCAAAAGAATGTGTGGACATCATTTAGGAAGCTTAACTTCTAATGAGTGAAAAGTTTCCTAAGAAAAACAAATGACTTAGGCTAACAGGAAAAGAACTCCTAAAGCAACATATTCAAGGAGAAAAGCCAGCATCCAGAACCTCGCTGGGTCTCACATTCAGCAGAGCTGTGCTTGTCAATGGTTCACAGGTGCCTAAGATGTGTACTGCTCTCCAGACACCTGGTGTACCAAAGCTGTTCTGCTGAATGAGAATTCATTATGATTTCATCTCTGGGCTACAATCTTGGCTATATCGGTCTCAAGCCATGGGTCTTAGCTACATGGAGTCACTGCCCTGTGACTCCAAGGTTTGGCAGAGATTTTGGGAAAGCCCCTCTTTGAGACACTGCCCTCTGTATTATTATTCCTTACTCATCACTGGAGCAAGGTTATTTAACCAAGATTTTATTCCAGACTCCCTCTCACTTCCCTTAGGACACACTGTCTTCCAGAGGGTTCGTAGGCCCTCTCTACAAGTCAACTGTATGTACCCAAAAGCATCTGAATCCTAGAATGAGCACAGCTGAGGCTCAAGCTAGCCCCTGCCCCTGGAATGATTTTGTCAGTGAATAGGGTCACTTAGCCAGTGGGTTACAGAAATAGTATTTTAGCCAGGAGACTCTTATTCCAATGCCCCTTTTCTTTCTGTTTCCCTCACTTCATGTTGACTTACTTTGTGAAACACCTCAGGTCAGTTACAAGTAAAAATAGTAGCCAGGAAGGGTCAGGGTCTCACCACAACTAATAAAGGAGTATCTTTCCAACAATTAGCCTTCAGCAGAGGGGATTAATTAGTGAATTCCTTAAAAGCTGTTTTTATGCACCAGCTTCAGACAAGTGCCATTTATGTGGGATGTACTTCTGTTGTAATAGGAAGCCAGACCTCGTGTCTAATCGTCAGTTAATTATTAACTGCATGATTGTAACTATCACTTAAACTGACTCCTCAGAGGGAACTCCTAATTCTATTTCAAATATTTCCTCCGTAAAATGGAAGTAACTATCTCTTACAAAGTCACATATGTATACTCAGAACTTCTGAAACGTACTTCCGGGTTTTAAGACATGTTTGAAAATTATCTTAATTTCCTTCTCCTAAAGAATGATTTTGCTTTTCCTGTTGTCCTTGTAATGTCAATTAGATAGGAGTCTGCCACACTTGGGCTGCTGGCCATGACTATGACTTCTCTCCATTAGAAATCTCCTTGCTTCTGATGTTCTAGGAGAGAATCAGTGGCAGGCATCCATGCTCCATACCATAAAGCACTGCCATGGCTGATGGGACAAAGAATGGCTCCTGATCCAAAGGTGACATCTGAGGTGCTCCATTCCGAAATGTCCACCCCACAGAAATGCCCTTAACTGGATGTTGACTGGGTAATTCAATCAAATCCTCTCTCTAGATTGAACACAAAGAGAAAATGCAACAAAAAACATTCCAGAAATTTAGGACTCCACTGAGAGAACATATGGATAATGGAGTCCCAGAAAAAGTAAAGGAACAAAAACCAAGAAATATGTAAAGATAATTTTCCAAAAATAATAAAAGACATAATACTATAGACCCAAGAAACACAATCGTGAGCAAGATGAAAATACAAATGGTGCAGAGGAGCATGTGCTTATACACACACACACACACACACACACACACACACACACACACTCCCCTAGACACATCATACTCAAACTATAGTAAAACAAGGATTATTGAAGGTACCTAAAACACTAGAACAGAAAAAAAGATGCCATACATACAAAAAAAAAAAAAAAAAAAAAAAAAAAAAAAAAAAAAAAAAAAAAAAAAAAAAAAAAAAAAGAAAGAAAAGAATTACAGCAGACTTCTGTAACAAAACCAAGCAAGGCAAGCAATAAAGTGACATTTTAAAAAAAACATTAAGACTATTTTTAAGTACAGTTTCAGATTTACAGAGTAACTGAGAGATAGTACAGAGTTCCACATATTTAAACCATCCGACTCCTTATTTCCCATCCCCAGTTTTTCCTATAATTAAAATCTTGCATCAATGTGGTCTATTTGTTATAACTGCTTATTATGATAAGGTAATTAATGTAATTATAATAATTATATAATGATTGCATTAATAGTAACTGTAGCCCATCATCTACATTAAGGTTTACTCTTTGTATTGTACAGTTCTATGGGTTTTGACACAAGTCCCATGACATGTATCCACCATTTTGATTTCATTCAGAATAGTTTTATCACTTTAAAAATCGCTTGTGTGTCACCTATTCATCCCTCTCTTCCCTCTTCCCAAGTCCCTGAAACCACTGACCTTTTTATAGTTATGGAGTGGTGTACATAAAGTACTGAAAAGAAGTACAGTCAACACAGAATTCTATGCAGTGAAAATACTGTTCAAAAATGAAGGTGAAATAAAAACTTCACAGGCAGCAAAAACTGAGATAAGTCAAAGGCCGCAGACATGTGCCACAAGGAATGTTAAATTAAAAATTTCCTGGCAGGAGTATATTACCAGACACAAACTTGGATCTGCACAAAGAAAGAGAAAGCACTGGAAATGGTAAAAATAAATCTAAATATAAGTAGTACTTTTGTTGTTTTTAATCACTTTAAGAGATGTTTGACTAACACAAAATAAATAAGTTTATTATAGGGTTTATAGAAATATACTGTTATAAGACTCTTTAACTATAAATAAAGCTGTATAATATTATTTTAAGCCAGCTGTGGTGAGTTAAAGTTGTGTATTTCAGACCTCAGAGAAACCACTCGTGTTTTAAAAAGAATGTAAAACTAATAATAGGCCACCAGAGAAGATAAAATGGAATCATAAAAATACTCTGACAAAAAAGATAAAAGGGGAATAAAGAACAAATAGGATAAAAATAAAGCAGCAACACCAAGACAAATTTAAATTCAACCATATTAATAATTAAAAACAAATGGTTTAACTACATTTAACACATTAAAACAACCACATTTAATACATTACATTAATACAAAGTAAAAGGCAGAGATTTCTTTTAAACAAAAAAAAAAAACAGTCAACTCTATCTTGTCAATAAAAAAACCTGTTAAAACAAGGGTCAACATACTACAACCCACTGGATAACTCTAGCTGCACATGTTTTTTTTAAGGTCTTAAAGCAAAGAATGGTTTTACATATGCGACCTATAATGTCTAAAATGTTAGCTATCTAGCCATCTATGGAAAAAATTTGCCAACCCTATCTCTAAATAATAAAGACACAAATAGCTTAAAAGTAAAGAATGAAAAAGATACACTTTTCAAACACTAATCTAAAGAAAGCTGGAGTGGCTTTATAAATATCAGATGAAGTAGACTTGGAAACAAATATTACCAGGGATAAAGAACATTAGGTAATGATAAAATAGTCAATTCATCACACAGACATAAATATCTTATATACATATATGCACCTACGAACAAAGCTTCAAAAACATGATGCAAAATCTGACAGAAACAAAAGGGAAACATCATTGGGATACTTCAGCATTCTTCTTTCAGTAACTGATAGACCAAATTAAAAAAAAAAAACATTGGTAAGGATATCATAGTCTTGAATACCACAATCAACCAAGTTGATCTAACCAACAATCACTGAACACTCTACCCAATAAGAGGCAGAATATACATTCTTTTTGACAAGACAGATCGTATTCTAGACTACAAAACAAAACTCAACACATTTAAAAGAACTGAAATCATAATTAAGTGTGTTCTCCAACTATAAAGGAATTAAACTTGAAATCAATATAAAAATATGAAAAAAATAAAAATATTTAGAAATTAACACACCTCTAAATAATCCATAGGTCAAAGAAGAAATCAGATAGAAAAAGAGTATCTTCTGAGGTAAATCAAAATGAATTTTTTAAAAACTCCTAATTTGTCCTAAGCACACGTAGAGGGAAATTTACAGTATTAAATGATTATATTTAAAAAACAAAAAAAGTTTGAAGTCAATCATCTAAGCTTTCACCTTAAGAACTAGAAAAAGAAGAGTAAATTACATCTATATCAAGCAAAAGGAAATAAACAATAAAGAATAGACCTAAATAAAACAGAAAACAGAAAAACAAGAGAAAAATCAATGCAACCAAAAACAGGCATTTGTAAAGACCAATAAAATTAATTACACTTTAGCCAGTCTGATAAGAGAAAGAGACAGGAGGCAGAGTAGAAAGAAAGGGGGTGGGAAGGTAAAGAAGAAACACAAATTACCAGTATCAGGAGTAAAAGAATATCCTCCTAGTTCTCATATATATTAAAGAATAGGAGGGGAATAATACATATACGCAACTTTATGCCAATGAATTGGATCACTTAAATCAGTGATTCTCAACCAACAGGGGACATCTGGCAAAATGTCTGGAGACATTTTTAATTGTCACAATTTAGGGGTTTGATCCTGGCATCTAGTAGGTAGAGGCCTGAGATGTTGTTAAACATCCCATACTGCAGAAGACATCCTCCCACAATAAAGAATTATCTTGCCCAAATGTCATCTTGGTTGAGAAATCCTTACTTACATGAAATGAACAGGTTAGATAAAATTCTTTCAAAGACTCCAACTACCAAAGCTTTCTCAAGAACAAATAAATAACTCAAACAGTCCTTTATCTATTAAAGACACTGAATTTGTAGTTCAAAACTTTCCACGAAAGAATACCGTAGCCTAACAGGCAAATTCTAACAATTAGGAAGAAACAACCTATTCTTCTAGAATATAAAAAAAGAGAGAATACATCCCAATTCATTTCATGATGTTGTAGCTTTGCTACACAAACCAAACATTAAAAGAAAACCAGTGACTAATATTCCTCATGATTATACAGGCAAAAATCCTTAATAATAGAGATTCAAATCCAGCAATATATAAAAAGGATTGTATGTCATGACCAATTGGGATTAATCTCAGGAATGCAAGGTTTATTCAACATTGAAAAATCACGTAATTCCGCATATCAACAGACTAAAAAACAGTACTATATGATCACTGAAAATGATACAAAGCATTTGAAATCTTCAACATTTATTTGTGATAAAAGCTGCCAGCAAATAGGAATAAAGGAGAACTCCTTCAGTCCAATAAATAAATGGCATGTACAAAAAGCTGACAACTAACCTTCAAACTGAATGGCAAAAAACTACCTCTCCCTTAAGATTAAGAACAAGGCAAGGATGTCCTCTCTCATCATTCCTGTTCAGCAATATGCTGGAGTTCCTAGACAGTAAAATAAAATGAGAGAGAAAAGGCTAAGAGAATAAAAATGAAGATTTTAGGCCAGGCGCAGTGGTGCACGCCTGTAATCCCAGCACTTCGGGAAGCCAAGGCCAATAGATCACTTAAACCCAGGAGTTTAAGACCAGTCTGGGAAACAGGGCAAATCCCTACCTCTATATAATAAATTTTTTTTTTAATGAAAAAATTAAAAATGAAGATTTTTAAACTGCCTTTATTTACATATGTTATGACTGTCTATGCAGAAAATCCCACAGAATCTCCAAGTGAGTTTAGCAAGGTCACTGAATATAAGATGAAAATAAAACACTGTATTTCTACATGTTAGCAATTAACAATTAAAAGTTAAAATTAAAATATATAACCATTTATAGTAACATCAAAAAACATGAAACACTGATTAAATCTAGCAATATATGTTAAGGGTTTGTTCAATGAAACTACAACACTGATAAGAGAAATTGTATTCAGATGCCAATTCTCACCAAGCTGAGCTATAGAATAAATGTCAACCTTAGCAGAATTTTTTTTTTGTTTTCATTTTTGTTTTGCCTGGCAGACAAGCTGATTCTAAAATTTGTATGGAGAAGCAAAGGTGCCCAAATAGCTAAAACTGTTTTGAAAAACCAAAGTCAAGTTGGAGGACTCACACTACCTAATTCTAAGATTTATTATAACTTTATAGTATTAGCAAAAGAATATATACACAAAGATCCATGGAACAAAAATCCAGGAATAGAACCACACACGTATGGTCAACAATTGACTCAACAAAGGTGTCAAGGTAGTTTAATGGGGGACAGAATGATCTTTTCAACGACTGTGCTGGAATGACTGGGCATTAATTAAAAAAAACTCAATTTATACCTCACAATATACATAAAAACAAATTTGAGAGAGGGATTATAGACCTAAATGTAAAATCTAAAAATATAAAACTTCTGAAAGAAAACAGAACGTCTTTGTGATACTGAGTTTAGCAAAGTTTTCTAAGAATGAAAGGGAAAAATGGATAAACTGCACTTCATCAAAATTAAAAACTGCTGCTCTTTGAAAAACACTGTTAAGAAAATTAAAAGATACAGAGGAAAACCTTTGCAAAGCATGCGTAAAGAACCTGTTTCCATAATGTACACATAATTCCTAGAACTCACTAATAAAAAACCTAAGTAAAAAGAAATGAGCAAAAGATTTGAGCACCCACTTTAACAGAGACAGAATGGCAAGTAAGCAAATGAAAAGATGTGTAACACGTTAGGAAAATCCAAACTAAAGCCACAATCAGAGACAGCTGCCCACCCATTAGGATAGCTAATCTTAAAGATCCAAAAAAAAAAAAAAAAAAGAAAGCCTTATAATGCAAGTGCTAGCAAGGATGCAGAGCAATGGAAACACATACTGCTGGTGGAAATACAAAACGCTACAATTACTTTGGAAAATAATTTGGCAGTTTTTCATAAAGTTAAATATGTATTTATCATATAACTTGGCAACCCCACTTCTGGAAATGTATCCAAGAGAATTAAAACATATGTCCACAGACTGGTACATGAATGTTTATTCTGATGACACCTGGTATACTGTAATAGAACTCTGATGCTAACCACAGAGTTAGCATCACACCTCACAGGTTTAAAACACGCTCCTCAGTAAGACTTCCCTTACTTCTGAGGCCCAGATGCACTTACGGGTGCCCAAGTCACCTGCATTTTTTATCAACTGGTTACAAATACTGAGGTTTCCACAATGTTCCCAGGTTTGATGAGAGTGACTCATGTAACTCAGGAAACCACCATAATCACGATTGTAGCTTTATTCTTTAAAATAAAAACAATCAGTATTACTTTTTATTCTAAAAGTAAAAATAAGAACCAGCTAGAAGAGACAAGGGGTAAAGTCTAGGAGGTTCTGAAACACAGGACTTCTGTGAGTTCTTCCCATCGAATTAGGGTGTCTGTCACTCTTAAAGAAAAGGCAGCAGGCCCAAAATGGAGTCACTATACCAAGTTTCCAGGTCACCAAACCTAAACTATTCACTTCTAATATCTGACCTTCTGAGAAATCAGGAGATAATGCCAAATTCCATTAGGCCAACAAGATTCTTTACTCCTCTAAAAGGAATGTATTCTTAAAATAATCCATCCATTAATTTGTTCACTGTTCTTGCTTGCTTCCACTTTTTTCTGCCATAAAACTCACCCACTCTCATCTAATTGGAGCTCCTTTTTATTTTGTAGACTGGATGCTGCCTGGCTCATGAATTGCTAATAAAAGTCAATTAGATCTTTGAAATTAAATCTCTTCAAATTTTCTTCTCTGATATCCTTTTGGCACACCAATGTGTTCTTCAAACATGAAACTCTATTCAACTTTGCTGTCCAGAGTTCTTACTGGGGATTCATTACACAGGCACAACTGATTAGCCATGTGACTGAACTCAATCTCCACTCCTTCTCCCCTCCTTAGAGGTCAGCTGGCTCAAAATCCCCACTACTCTACTCACAGGTTATTTTTTCTGGGAACCAGCCTCCATTCTAAATCATCTCACCTGGTTAGCATAAACTTGGGTAATCCAAGGGGCTCATGAATCAAATACATTCCTGTTACCTAGGGAAATTCCAAGGATTTACAGTCTCCGAAGAACCAAGGAAAAAGGCCAAATTCTTTATTATACAACAATGTTTATAGCACCTTTATTAATAATCACCCAAACCTTGAAATAACCCAACTGTTCTTAAACAGCTGATAAATGGATAAAACTGTGGTATATCCATACAATGAAATATTAACAATAAAAGAAACCACTGATATATACAATAAAATAAATTTTAAGAATATGACTATTTTTTACATAGACATTGTAAATGGAGTAACTATGAATACAGCATCATCATATGATCTGTAGCATCAGAGAAACAAATGCTTCTTTATAAACACGTAATTTAGTGCAGTGTTTCACAGCCTTGTGCTCCTGACATTTTGGACCATATAGTTCTTTACCGTGGGGAGCTACAGGATATTTAGCATCATCCCTGGTCTCCATCCATGAAGACAACAGTAGCAATATTGCAGTAGTGACCATGAAAAATGTCTCCAGATATTATCAAATGTTCCATGAGTGGTGAAATGACCCCCAGTTGAAAACTACTAATTTAGTTGAACAAATGTTTTTCATACCTTCATAATCTTAAATGTTTTGTGGAGACAAAAATCTTACCTGACCGATTAAATCAGTGTAGAAAATTCACGGTATTCAAATTCTGCTGCCCGTAAGAAAACATAACAAATTTTACACAAATTACAAACTTTAGAGTAATTCACATCAGGGCAAAGACATACAGCTGACTTAAGTAAAAATTATTACACTTGTCTCAAGTGTCTAAATATTCATTTTGTTTAATAATATTACCTGATCTTTTTCCACCATTTACATATCAAATAATAAAAAACTCATTTTTTAGAGCTGAGTAATTTATTGATATATACTGGTACTTATTTTTGGAACATATGTGATAATTTACATGCAAAGAATATGTAATATCAGGTCGGTATTTAGGACAACCATCACCACAAGCATTTATCATTTCTATGATGCTGAGAACACTAAAGTCCTGATATCTATGATTTTGAAATGTACAATACATTTAGTCACCCTACTCTACTATACATTATAACTTCCTCATTATAACTGTGTTTTTTTGCCCATTAAGCAAACTTTCGTTCTCTCCCCCCAACAACCTCCCACTGACATTCTTCCTAGCCTTTTATAACAATCATTCCACTATTTACTGTTGTGAAATCAACTTTTTTTGCTCCCACATGAGTTATGTAACAGCTATCCTTCTGTGGCTGGCTTATTTCACTTAATGACCTCCAGTTCCATCCAAGCTGCTGCAAATTTGGTTTCATTATTTTTTGTGGCCAAATAGTATTTCATTGTGTAAATATACCACATTTTCTTTATGCATTCATCCACTGGTGAACACTTAGGTTGATTCCATATCTTTGCTACTGTAAAAAGTGCTGTAATAAACATGAGAGTACATGCATCCCTTTGATATATTGATTTCCTTTCCTTTGATAAGTACCCATTAGTGGAACTGCTGGATTATATGGCAGTTTTATTAGTTTTTTGAGAAATTTCCATACTGTTTTTCCATGATGGTTGTACTAATTTACATTTCCAGCAACAGTGTATGAGAGTTCACTTTTCTCTGCATCCTTCCCAGAATCTGTTATTTTCTGTCTTTTTGATAACAGCCATTCTAAGGTAAGATGACATCTCATGGTTTTGATTTGCATTTCCCTGATTAGTGATAATAAGCACTTTTTCATACACCTGTTGGCCATTTGCATGTCTTTTGAAAAATGTCTATTTAGATCCTTTGCCCACTTCTTAATGGGATTAAAAACCTCATTTTATTTAAAAATACTGACGGTCTTAGATTGTTTCCTGTTATTTGATAACATATATATACCTTTGTTTTTGTAACTTAGCAATCAAGGTCATTAATTTAAATCATGGCTAACTACTTCTACCCACCTCCTTAAGTATTTGAAATTCCTAAAAGAGCTAGCAAACTTATCCATTGAAGTTTTTTTCCTTTCTCTCTGAAAACTATTTCTCTTAAACTTACACAAGTCTTACTTTGTCTGTTTATGCCAATCAAAATAGGAGCTTGTGTTATGCTGTTCTTGCACTGCTGTAAAGGAGTATCTGAGACAGGGTAATTTACAAAGATAAGGAGTTTAATTGGTTCATGGATCTGTGGGCTGTTCAAGTGGCATCTGCTCAGCTTCTGGGAGGTCTCAGGGCACTTTTAGTCATCACAGAAGCTGAAGTGGGAGCAGGATTGTCAAATGGTGAGAGTAGGAACAAAAGAGAAAAGGAGGAGGTATCACACACCGTTTAAACAACCAGGTCTCACATGAACTCACTCTTTACCAAGGGGATAGCACTGAGCCATTCATGAAGGATATTCCCCCATGATCCAAACATCTTCCACTATGTCCCACCTCCAACAATGGGGAAACATTGAGATTTGGAGCGGATACAGAGCTCCATTAAATTTAAGAGACATTAAAACCTACTTTATTACTTATCTCTGGAAAGAAGCAAAGACATACAAGTTTATCAACACATGTATTTAAAAAATACTGTATACTAATATGATAAAATACTTTTATCCAACCTTTGGGCAAACTACAGCACTCTGGAGGGGTTTAGTGCCAAATTCTTCCCATTTCAGTATTTATGTGTTTTGTTGCTTGTTTTTAAACACAAAGATTTTTCAGACCATCTGATTTGTATTTGATTCATTTTATTTTATGGGGCATTTTTTCTTTTTTTAAAGAAAGGAAAAAGAAAAATCCAAGCAACCCAACACCCTTTAGACTGCTTAGGCGGTCAGGAAGCTGCAGAAATGCCAGAAGTAATTTTCCCATTCAGTCTGCTGTCTCATTCCATTATACTTATGTATTCACTGATATAATTTTTTTTAAAGGAAAATTCTTAAATCTCAAGTCTTTACAAATATGTAAAACTAATTTCAATTTTTTACTTAAATCCCCACATCACTCTCTCACATTTGATGGTTAATCTGTATTTTTAAATTAGATATCCCCAGCAGTGTATAGAAATGATCAGTTTTTATGTCCAATTAATTTCCAGTTGAGACCATAAAGTGGGTAAATGCCAGCTGCAAATACAGGAAGCGTTACAAGTATAAACATCTGTAAAAGGGTTTTACAAGGAGAGACAAGTCTTTTCTTTCATTTACACATACATACACACACTTTACAAGGAGAGAAGTATTCTCTTTTGTTTACACACACACATGCCTTTATCCTTTTTAATAAAAAAGAAGGAACAAAACTTACCGACTTATTGGAGGAGGAAGATCAGACACAAAGGATAGCTGAAAGATGCTTTCTTTCCAGCAAGCATGAAAACTATTTTCTTGAATACTGTTTAAAGCTCATAGTACCATGTAAATAGACAAGAACCATGAAGGATTTTGCCACTGGCAGAAGAAACTGACTGCAACATGAACTTAGTCATACAGGAGAGACAAGATATTGGCCTAAGATGCCAGTTGATATCAAGAGTCCTGAAGAAACGAAGGCAATCAAGAAAGATAAAATAGCGGCTTGACAGAAAATTAGGCCAGACCACAAAAGTCAGCTCCCCAACACTGCTTCCACCAATTGAGAAATAAAACAGCTATGCACTGATCAAAACCAGAATGAGACTTCACCAACACCCAGAAAAAGAACGACAAGAAGGGGAAAGTAGAAAATAGCAAGTGTAAAGGCTCTAATTGTTGAATGAGGTTCATCCCTGGAGGCAAGGTGAGCCTGGATGTAATCAGCCAATGAGGCAAAGCTGGCTCAGCAGGTCACCTGGGCATTCCCAGTGGAACATCCACCTGTCAAAGGAAAAAACTCAGACAAGAGCATTTAGGAAAGAGTTTACTTGCAAAGAAGGCTGCAAGAAAATTTTCAGGCTTTAGAAGGACTAGCTCACAAACAAAAGGACAAAGTTATTTGAAAGAAAAATTTTCACAAGAACCATTATTATTAAAATAATTAGCCTTACAATTATTAGCCAACAATTCTTTCATGTAATCACTTACCTCACATCTTCAAACATCTTGAAAAACTGTTTTCCTTATTTATCTTAGGTTGTAAATCCCTTCCCTACCCACCTCCCCCAACTGTGGGATGCTTAGGCAAGGTAAGAAATTTGGGTTTGTTGCCCCAAGCCTTCTCCTCCCTTTAAGGCAGAAGTAGGCATTCTACTTACATTTACATTCTCCCTACAGTGCAAGCCACAAATCTGTCAGGTAATTGCTTAAAGAGAGAAGACATTCAGCAATCCAGAATTCAATCTTCTACTTACCTTATTTTTGTGACTGACAACTAAGGTAAGTAGTTCTCAACTGGTGGTAATTTTGCCTGCCCGCACCCCCCCGCCCCCCGCCACATTATTTGGCAATGTCCACATATATATTTTTGGTTGTTATAATGGGAGAGGAGGTGCTATTGGCAACACCTGATGGGCAGAGCCCAGGGACGAGGCCATCTCAGCATTAAGAGATATTCCTCCTAGTGAAGTAAACCATGTTTTTTTTTTCTAATAGCCTAAGAATATTACACCAAAAAAAGAATTTTATGTAAACATATTAACACTAAGCATTTATTAGTTTTCAACATAATCTTGATCACAATTATTTTGAATATCTTTTAATATCTGGTATTGAGATGTTTAAAAAAATTAAGTTGAACTTCTCTTAGATTAATTCCATTACTACTGTAAATGTTCTCAAATATTAGTTACTGATGGACAGAATAAGTAAAATAATGCATTACCTATAATGCACAGGGAAGTTCCCACAACACAGAATTACATAGCCCAAAATGTCAATAGTGCCACTGCTGAGAAATCACAACATAGACTCTAGTCAGCCCACCTGGGTTGAGATTTCAGCTTCATAACCAGTTACCAGTTGGAAGCTTTGAACAAACTGACTCAACTACTCTTAGTTTGACCATCTATAAACTGAAGATGAAACAGTACCTATAATGCCTAAGGTTGTGACTATTAAGTGTCATATAACTGTTTGCTATGGTAATCTTTATTGGAAAGATTCCCCCAGTTTCTCAGATTGCAATATATATCCGTATCAATATCATTTCAATAGTTTGTCCTTTTATTACGTCAAAATTTCCTTTGCTATGTTTCCATTTCTAGATGTGGAGGCTTCAACACAAGGATAAATCTTACGGACTTTCATCACTTTCTATTATCCATTTCCTTTGATCAAGTTATACAGTCATACAGAAGAGTTAACATAGGAGGTTTGCTCTCCTTGGAGATGTGCTTACAAGGTTGGCCCTTGTTCTCAGATGTTTGAGAATTTTAGGAGTATTCCTACCAATTCCCAAAACTGATGTGGCTCAGTAAGCCTAAACTATACCAAAAATATGGTATGTTGAACACAGTTTTCTGAGTCTGGAATTGTTACGTGCCAGGCAAAGGGTGCCTAAATAAACTGCCTTCAATAAAAACCCTAGGCACCAAGTCTCCAATGAGCTTCCCTGAATGGTAACATTTCACAGGTATTGTCACAACTACTTGCTGGGGAGTTAAGTTGCATCTTGTGTGACTCCCCTGGGAGAGAGCAGTGGCAGCTTGAGCCTGCTTTCCCCTAGACTTCATGCACTTTTTCTTTTTGCTCTTGTTCTATATCCTTTTGCCATAATAAATCTTAGCTATGACTATACGCTGAGTTCTGTAAGCCCTCCTGGTCAATCACCAAGGGGCAAAACTCCTAACACATAGTTCTATTGTTCATTTCACTCTTGAGGATACCTAAAAGATCATGTTTAATGCATCTCTCATACAGGGAATTGGTAAACACATGGGTTAAGTTTCATTTTCACTCTCAACTGCTGCAAGTTTTCCTAAATCAAACATATTATCTGTCATTTTATATATATGGCCCAACGTCTGGCACAAATACAAACTAAACTGTATGGCATTTCCTTCTTTCCCTTGTATTTTCCAGTTACTATTCTTCTGGTCACATCAGCAAAATCTGTGGAAGTATCTTTTCCACTTCTTATGAGATGTGTTCTATTATTCTTCCCTGAAGTCATTATTCTGCTATTCAGAGCCAAATTTAACTCTGTAATATCTGCTATATAATCAGCTGTTAACTTTTCATCTTTTACCTTTTTCCGTCTTTCCCTTTTCTTCCAAAGATTGAACTGTCCATTAAAATGGCAGGCAGGAAAAAAATCTTTGTGCTCCAAATCCACTCTCTTTTCTGTCCATTTTACATTCCATAACTAAAGACACTTCACTTTTTTTTCTCTCCTACTAAAGATTCTCCAAAATACATTACTTGAGAACATCATCCTCATGCTGTTCATGACAAAAGATTCTGTGGTTAACTAAGTTTAGGAAATTAGGTAAGCAAAGTTAAACAAGTTTTTTATAGAAACGTCTCAGAATTTTTGACACAATCATTTGAATTATAAAGGAACATTTCTGCTTTTTGGTTCATATACAGATAGTCCTGTATAAGTTATATAAAAGTACAAAATATTCCCCTCAGGAACATCTTAAAGGAAACAATATTTTACCATATGCATTTTAAGAAATATTATGCCAATCCCTGATGGGCTAGAAGTTATCACATCTGATGCCCTAGAAGTCTGCTGATACAGCTCCAAGAGAATACAAATATTATGACCAATCTACTGTCTTTTAGAATTGAAAAAGTCTAAAATATTAGCCAAAATAGGAATTTAAAATGAGATCAAATAAAATGAATGGATTACTAATTATAAATCTTTCCATCTGTGGGAAAAATACTTCATAATTTTATATGATGAGGAAGTATGAAGGGTCTTTAACATTGTGGTCCTAAATTATTTGCCATAAAAGAAAAAATTAAATTCAGTCCGTTTAAGTCAGTAATCACCCAAGCACTCATCTGTCAATCTGGAATCTGAATTGGTTGATCTCTAAAAGAAAAGGAAATACAAACAGATACTAAAAACCAGACTACTGAGCAAGCATCTTAAAAGTAACAAAAATACATTACTACTAAATAAACTCAACAAAAATGTTTGTTAATATTTTATTAGTATTTTCTAATGGACAGAACACAAACCAAATAAATTTTTTAATCTTTTTAGTTGAATAAAAATAACTGACATTCTGATTGTTTCTTCTTTGTCAAAGAAGTATTGATAGAACAGTTAGGCATACAGTTGACACTGTACAATGATATGCACACATTATCTTCCAACAATCGTAATTCTAAAATGTGCTCTTTATATTTTTTCCCTTGTAATACAGGAGCCATGCTCCTATAAGCAAAATTTACTACTAATAAAATAATTTTCCAAGGAGTGACAAAAGACTTTTAAAACAAGTCCTTAAATAAAAGGATGCAGCAACAACGGAATGTAAGTTGTTGAATTAAGAAGACAGTTTAAGCTACATCTCAAAAAATTAAAAATTCATTTATCTTACAATTACTCAAATACACATGCATTAAATGAAAATATTGCACAAAATTAAAATTTTATATTGTGAAATTTATATTACTCTTAATTTTTATAAAAATTGGTACACTTTCTGGTAGCACTTAACTGTTTTTTTTTCCAAACACCAGCAGCACAAACTTAAAATGAACAAACTGAAATATTCAAGAAAGTTTTTAATGTTTTGTTTTTTAAAAAAAATTAAGGCTAACCAAGTGCATCCATTGGTCAATGGCACAATTGATTTCAGCAACTATTTGGAATATCCTAATCATAGGAAATGCCCATCTAAGTGATATATTTAAATAATACAATCAGTTTTTAAGGTGAATAAACTATTACGGTTTCTAAATAGTTGACATGTTACCTGAAAATTTAGAAAACACAAAGAATGATTAATTTTGAAAGTTCTTGCCTAAAGGCACCACTGACTTAAAAACATTCAAAATTAAATACCAGAAGACATAGAGCCTCTTCATGTATATATTCATATATGCAATAAATGCATTAAATGTAATAACTAAACATAGTACACTGTACTTGATTTATGGTTAAATATTTTACACACAGCTTGACCAAGTCACTCAAAAAGTATCTCTAATTTTAGCATGACCACAGCTCTTTCGGAGGTAAACACAGATGTGCATAGAGAAGATGCACCACCATTTACAAAGACTATCATTTGACATTTTCCTCTTCTGAAATATAAACTCTTTTAAACAGAAATTACTTTAAAAATCCATTTACTCAAATAGTTTTTGGTATGATTGCAGTTATCTTGCAGGGCTCTATTTTGAAAATTTGCAATACCACACGACCTTTCTTTCCCTGGTTGATGGCCAGTGCTCCTCACATTACAGAGAAATGCTTTTTACAGGTACACGCCAGGCTCTTACTTGAGTTATTCTGTATACTCTTAGATTTATTCATGTCAAAAATACACTTGAAATGGGCAGGGGCATATATGAAAATCACTGCACTTATGGCCATGCTGCTGCTTCCTACAGACATGTTTCACACATCTTCACTTTTAAAGCCTGGGTCTCAGAGAGAGGCCAAGGCAGGGAGACACCCTGAGAAGAAGAAATATTATTTCTTCCACCAGAGCCACTAAGGATCTTTTCTCACTTGCAAGTTGCAATGAAAGGGATTTCATTTTATGTAATTCTGAAGACATGCAACATATGCTAAATATATGCATACTACAAGTATGCACAACAGCATTATTAATAAATATGATTATTATAAAGCTTTAAAGGAAGGCTTTATTCTGTTAATAGGCCGCACTTTGTAAGTAGGATCTAAGTGAAAACAAGACAGTAATATCTTGTTCCAATCTTAAAGCTCCCAAATAACTGGGATACCAATACTCTGTCCCTTTATCTTAAGCACCCAGACTTTCTTTTAATACCAGGATCTTGGCTCAGCGGTCTGGTAAGTAGCTTCACTATTTTAAGGTTTTAGTGTTAAATATTTTTAAAACAAAAAAAGCTGACACATCCAAACCCTTAGTCAATGAAAGTATTTAAAACTATGCAGAAATCTTGCATAGAAGGGATATGAAGACTTCTAAGACAGACAAAACGGAGAGTGAGAAAACTATAGGAAATACAGAAGCTCCAAAACTAGAGATAGTATTTTGTTTTATTGGTATAAAATTAATTTATGGATTTAAAGGTATACACTGAGAGGTTTTGCCTACTAGCTTTATTTTGTAGAATTTTACATTATGTGAAATATAAATAAAAGCATATTTTAAAAAATATTATAGTTCTTTTTTCGTCATTTATTTTCATATATGTACACTGTCATAGAATTAGGAATTTGTATGTTTACTATGACTAATAAGCTCATTAATAATTTAATTTGCTATTTCTGCAGTTACCTAAGGCATGTCTAGATCACACAATTAAAAATTATCATATGGTAACTTTCCAGACTACTATTTAAATTTCTGTATTTTTATAAGGACAAAATGTATTTGGCAGTTCTTCCAATAAATTGTATCTTCTTCTGTATAATCAGTAATCTGTTAAAGACAAAACTAATAATTTTGAAATTTAAATGAGAGCCACCACATGCTTCTTTCTGCACAACAACGTCAAAATAAAACATAAACTTGTGTACCATAAGAGCACAACACAGCCCTTAAGGCACACATAAGAATAAAAATTGTTGTGTATCAATGAATAACAAATCCAATCAAATTCTGGGTTTGATTGGTTTTATTTTATACTCAGCTTCATTTTATATCACAAAACTATAATTCAGGTATAAGGTTATTTCACACTTTAAGGGCATTCTGTCTCTTTCCCCAGACCTGAAACAGATGTTCCAAGGGTTATTCACCTGGCTAATCCATGATACATCAAAATGCTGACACAGTCCTACAAAATTATGCAAAACAAATTCCTCCAAATCGTATATTACACAGTCTCCAACTGTTAAACAAATTAGCCAATTTATCTGTGAACCACTGTTTTGTGCTTTCCTCAGCTTTCATATATACACTCTGGCACTTTGTCATTGCTGGAGAATGCTGATTAGTTTGAAATGGAAGAAACCAACACCATTCTTGCTTGAGATGGGGGCAGTATCCTCTCAATGTTGCAAAATATGCACCAAATCATTTAAGACATGGAAATCTCTCTTGGTAGTGGATTACAGATGAGAATGAGAAGAACCACAGACTTATGGACGTATTAATAATCTATTTTGAGACACTAAAAGACTGGTGCAGACACAACAGTATATGAGTTAAGCCCCAGAAGATCTGTCCATACCATTAGTCCTGGACAAAATGAACACCAGCTTCATAGAGTGGAGTGTCACCTTTTCTGTAAAGAAGGCGCTTGAGTAGTTTGAAGTTTCTGTTTATATTTCTGCATCTGCTTTGACCGTGAATGCAGTTTGTTGAAAAGGTCACGGAATTTATACTGTGGAAATAAGGTTTCTAAAAAGCCTTCCAAGAAGACATAAACCATTCTCCTATTTAATTGGTTGTGCTGAAACATTTCAAAAACACGAAGAATACCTTTCCGTGTTGTCTCAGCCCCAATAATGTGCTTCAGTTCATCTAAATGAAGAGGGGGAAAATACACATAACTAATTACTCAAAGGAAACACAAGGACTAAATTCTTAAATGCTCTTAAATTAAGGTACACAGGAGACTAACTGATCAATGGTAGGTAACCAGTTAATGCATTTCAGCTATTTATTATAGCTGAAACTTAATATGAATCTTTGCATGAGTGTATCTACCCACTTATGCAAAAGCTACTGGGAGATAATACAGCCTAGGTATAAGAGGTTAAAAAAAAAAAGTCTCAAAGATCCCAAACTACAATTACTATCCTGTCCCTTAATACCCATGTGATACTTACCCACCGCCCTATGTTTCCTCATCTGAAAAGGAGGATTTATAATAACAAACATCCTTATAAGGATTTATAAGTCTTTAATGAGATCATGTGAAAAGTGATCTGTAAACTTTATAACATTATAAAAATATTCTTATTATGCCTAATGAATAGTAAAAGATGCTATAAGAAAACAAACTAATCCATGATGGTGAATAAAGTTTCACTGGAACACAGGAAAAAAAAAAAACCTAATCCCTGACCTACAAAAACCCTTGGCATCGTAACCAAGCCATATAAATACTAAAAGTGTACGAATATTTATTGTGAGGAGACTTCCAGATATGATAACAAAGAAAAGTTCCCTTTAAGGAAGTGACAGGTAAAGTAGACTTTCTACTTGGGCAGGATTTTGAAAGATGCAATGAGATGACTATTAGTCTTGGTGAAAAGAACAAGAATGAGTAAATAAGCAGTAACTAGAATAACAAAGCACGTTCAAGAAATGGGGATAGTACAAGTTTGGTTGAATTTTATTGAGGATTCCTATAAAAGAAAGTGGAGAAAATAGAAAGCTGATGGTGCTATGACTGTAAGGTTGAGCAAAGTTGGCATTTATTCACAAATAACATCAAGTTACTACAGATATTTAAGTATGAGACCAACATGTATGATTATTCTTAACTGTTCATAATCAAGGCCCTGATAATATAAATATGATTTTGCTGCTTTGAAAAGAAACATGCAACTTCCAAAAAGTCTTTATCTAACTAGGGGTACAATATAATTTAAAGCAAAAAGTTTGAGAATTTACTAAAAAACAGGCAAGGACTATATATATATAAATTCATATATTTTATATGTACCCTCACTTCCTTCAGATCTTCACACCACTGTTACCTTCTCAGTGAGGGCTGCCCTGGCCACCCCATCTAAAACTGCAACTCATCCGACACTGCCTATTCCCTTTTCCTGCACTATTTTTCTCTTTAGTACTTACCACATATCTAACATACTATGTTGCATTTATTTGTTTTGTGTGTTTTTGAGTCCCTCTATTAGAAAGTAAGCTCCAAGAAGGCAAACATAAGCATAAAGAACACCGTGTGGCACATAACTTTCATAAATATTTAGTGAATAAAGATTTCTTCCAGCTGAATAACTGAGTCAGTCTATATGGCACAATCAGGTTTACTATAATAGTATAATAGTATATTAAATAATATCCTAAGCTATTGCTTATTTTTCTAAAATGTTATTTCTATAATTTGCTTTTTTTACTAGCAAATGAAACAATATATAGGTAGGAATTAAAATCATGTGGCAAATTTCTAATTTAACTGTCAGAAGAGAAAGCTGATCATTAAAATTTAGGAAGAAATTAGGAGTTCTGAATTATAAAACAAAATTATAGGGAAAAAAATAGGTACTGTGTGATTAGATTACAAATCTGTTTATTCACTACAACCAGAATTAAAATACAGAGAAAAGACATGTAGGCATTTTCAAAGATATTCATTAACAAGGGGCAAAACAACCATCACCACCTCCCAGTCACATTAAATTGCTTTTCACATTATATAACTTCTCTGAATGAAAGAAGAAAAACGAGAAAAAGTAAATCTCAGGTAGTGCAACAGGTGTAACTTAATAAAGTAACTAAAATCAGACCAACAAAATGCTACTATTTATACTTTGTTTGGGATGTTTTAATTAATAAAGATTAATAATCAACCAATCAGTTGTTTGTACATAAATGGAGTCTTTGAAATAATCTGTTTGTTCTCCTAAGTGGAACAAATATTCTTCATGAAAAATTCAAACTTTGTATCATTTTATTAGCCCTTTCACCTGTCATGTATTTTATTAATTTAACAACTTGACTCCCAAAATGCTTCTAGGCAGCAGAGCGAAGGAGATAAAAGCATAAGCTTTCATATCACTAGAATACCAACTGTTGCTTAGTAGCTAAAAACCTTGATAGGTTATTTAACCTCTCTAAACTTGTTTCCTCACACATAAAGCGGTGTTGTTAACAGTCCTTAGCTTTATAGTAGTGTTATAAGGACTGGTTAAGAATGTATGAGAAATGCTTAGTACAGTGCCTGGTATGTATTAAGCCATCAAAAGATAGTTGTTATAATTCAAAGGCAGTTACACTGGCACGATAAATGCTAAAAATTCAGAAGAATGACAAAGAGATTTTTAACTATACATGCCCACTCACCTGGCATAATTGCAAGTAATTTCGTTTTTCCTGCTACTCTTGTTCTCATTCGAATACTTTTATCTCTGCATGGAACAGTCTCTGCTAAAATGCCATTTGGCCAAAATGCATCTCTATTTGAGAAGATTAAATATATTTTGTAAACATTTTCATTTCCTAATGATGCAAGTTGATAAAATTATTTCAAATTTCTACAGAAAATACAAATGTGAACAGAAAGAAGAAAAGTTTCTGAAATTTTATTAATATATAGGTATAATGAAATTCAACAAAGATGAACCAAGTGTGGGGTTCAATTTCAGGGATTAAAAAAACACAAGAAAAAATAACAGATAAATTCTGCACCAAGGCAGTTCATTAACACTAACGGAGACAGGAAAACGGAATACATAGATGGCTATATCACAGCCATTTAAACACAAAGTGGGCATCTGCTGATTGAGTATCTCATCCAAATGCAACCCTACAATATCTTGAATTTCAGTGCCTTAGAGTTTAACAGCTATTTCCTTCAGTTATGCCATCCCACTCATCTTATAATTAAGCCTACATAAAACTAAATTCCAGGCCCACACCTTACAGACAGATTGACTATAATGGTCCTTTCACATATAAAACAGTCCACCCGTCTTAACTTTCAGTGTGCTTTACTCATGTTCCCTAATTCTTGGTCTGAATGCAGGAACTGAGCACAAAAACTAAGTTTTCATCTGGGAATTCTGTGTGAGGGTGAGACTCCACAGAGCAGTTGTTCTTAACTTTGCACATTAGAAACACCTGAGAGCTTTACAGACTCTTTCTGTAAAGAATCAGGCCTTTCGCTGGACTAATTAAGTCTGACTCTTTGGATATGGGATCCAGGCATTAGTAATTTTTAAAGCTCTACAGGTGATTCCAATGAACAGCCAAAGCTGAGAATCACTGCTCCAGAGGAACATCATTTACCTATCATGACATAAAATGAACATGCCAGGACAGGTAGTTCAAGTTTTGGAAACAGTATAGTACAGTAGGAAGAAACTTAGCTTCAGATTAGAAAAACCAGATTCCCCACTTAGTAGCCTGAGAGCCTATTCAATGCCTCTAACCTTCAATTTCCTTATAACAAAAATACTTACCTTGTAAAATGGCATAAAATCAGAAAGCATACATAAAGTACTGGCTACAGTGCCAAGAACTTAGTTACTGTTCAATACTGACAGTTCCCTTCTTGCTTCCTTTCCTTCCTTTCAAAAACATGTGATGCCATGAATTTTTATGCATTGCTTATCTTCACTTTTAGAAGGAGTTTATTTCTCTACTAGCTGTACTTTCCTCAAGGGACTGCATCTTATCTCAGTAATTGGCTGAGTGCTAGGCACAGAGGAGTGGCTCAGTATTTTTTGTAGAAAGAACATATGAAGTAGAGTATCTACTTAATTTGGGTTCCTTGTACAGGTTCCAATATTTAATAAAAAATTACAGCTAGAAAGACATACTTAAAAAATTTTCAGTTAAAATGAAGCTTAGCAAATGCAACTGAGAAAAATGAATCCGCAAAACTAGATATTTGATTATATAACCATGTCATTTTTAGGTAAGTATTTCAATTACCTTACAGCCATGGTACTGCAATAAAATAATAGCCTATCATTTGAAAGATCTTTCTTCTATGCTTTTCCAATTCCGATTTTAAAGAAACAAAGACCAATAGGTTCATGAAGCAAACATTTATTATAATTATTTTAAGTCTTTTTGCTCATCAATGATAAACAAACCAACTTTATGTCCAGGAAGGAAACAAAAGCAATGAAAGTTAATTGGTGATACAATGCTAAACTCTGTACTACCTGAAAGAAGTGACTGTGTCTTAAGATATACCTGAAACGTTTCACTGAGTCGGCTACTTGTTCAGGTGAAGTCATCCAATCAACATGGTCAACTATTTTTCTGAAAGTAAAGAAGTGCAAATGAGTAAGGTTAAAATTTTAGAAGGCAAAAAAAAATAAACATAACTTTCATGGAGCAAGCAACTTAATTTGGATGTAAATTATCCCTAAGAACAAACGACTATTTTAATTAACTTCTTAAAAGGCCCAGAGAAAAAAATTCTCCTACAAAGGTTGAGCAATCTACTTCCAGAAGTAGAAGTTTAAAGGCTAAGACCTGATTAAAAGTGAGGAGGAAAGAGTGGTACCTATTAATAGTATCACCATATGTAGCTCTAATAAGCTGTTGAAGTAGGTTTTTGATATTCCTTCGCAACCACTGATTTCTTTCTTTTAAGTCGAATACTTCATCCATGAGAAGCAGCATTACCCTAAGTGGAATATTGTCATCCACCTGAGAAGACATGGGAAGAAATAAGAAAAAGTTTGAGTTAGCTATCTACTATGAATGGTTACTTTTGTTTCATTTACAGATGCCTGGTATTATTTCACAAGTCAGAGAACAAGTTAAATTCTAGCCTTTATAATTTGACATTTAATTCTGATTTAGAAAAAATATTTCTAGTAGTCATTCTGACAGAATACAGAACTTCACAGCCTCACAATGATGAATAAATTTTAAGGCTATAGTTTAACATTTTCAAGGCACAGTAGATTCATAATTGTCCTAGGAAAAGATGATTTGATTCTTACTTTTGGTAGAGGTTGTATGAGTTTGACAAGACAAATGTTAGACTCTCTGTCTATTTTCTGATGCACCTTTTTCATAAGAATAAGACATTCTCAACATCTCCATATATTTAATAGAATAACACATGACCTATAAAGAATAATGTGTTTTGCTTAGTTAGTAATCTGTATGTATTTATGTACTTTCAGGAAAAAGATGCTGAAGTTCAATCCAGCATTAAACTAAATTAACATTACAAAAGGCATATTTTACTAAATTACTAGAATTTTCTTTTAGCTTTTAACAAAAATCAGCACACTTTTGTTATGTGAGTATACAATCAGTAAGGTAAAAAGTAAAGGAAGGCAATCGGAATTCTCTGATGTGAAAAAATATGTATAAAGTAAAAAGCAAGTACAGATTTAGTAAAATACACAACTGCTGGTAATTTTATAATTCCTTCATCACCGATAAACTGTTTCCAATTATTTCCTCATCAACACTGTATTTTAAATACTAGCAAGAAAGCATGAGTTACACATTTTTCACTGCCATGTTGTAAACATTGCCTTAGTGCGCCTTCCGTTCCACAAATTGAAATCACATAGCTCAATCAAAACCAGTGGGGAGAGGGAGACCCATTTCATTACTGAGACAGAATAAATACTTCTCTATTCTCTGATCAAGTATATTCCTATGAGTTTGGTGCCATAAGAAAATCTAATAAACAGCTAAACTGTAAAAACCACATACCAAAAGGTATAATGTTATGGATATTACACCATCAATAAACACAATAAAACATCTTAAAATAATCTTGAAAAAGCAAATAAATATATTATTTTTGTTTAAGATAGCTGATTATAAACAAATTTAATCAGAAACTCAAAGGAGATAATTATAACCTTAAAATAAATCTGCCTAACAGAACATAATACATAGTCCAAAAACAGATCCAAACATGTACAATAATCTCATTTGTGATAAGGGAGAAATACTAAAGTACTGAAAAGATAACCTTTTCAGTAAATGGTGCTTGGATCAACTCGACCCATACCTCAATCCATATACAAACATTAATCCCAGATGAACTGCAGATCTAAATGTTGTTACAGTAAAACAAAAAAGATTTTTAAAGACAGTTCTAGGACAGCTCTGTGACCCAGAAATAGGCACAGATTGCAGACATAGCACAAGAAAGCAACCTAGAGAGTAGATGACAATGCATTACATGTATCTGACAAAGAACTCACATTCACATTACATAAAGCACTCCTACTAATCAAAAGGACTAAGATAGCCATGCCAACAAAAAAATAACAAAAGGTCTTGACAGAGACATAAGACAAGACATTCAAATGGCCAATAAACATACGAAAAGGTGTTCAACATTTCAACAGTTATCATAGAAATGCAAATTCACATGAAATACAATGAGAATGGCTAAAATTAAAAAGACAAAATACTGAGTATTGGCAGGATGGAGAACACTGAACTCTCATGTACTGCTGGTAGCACTGTAAGTGGTACAATTTGAAAAAGTACTTGGCAGTATCTACTAAAACTGAACTTATATCTATCCTCTGATACAGCAGTTTCATTCCTAAGTATAGATCCAACAGAAACATGTATAGACGAATATTCACAGAAGTAGTAGTATTCATTATACAACAAATAGATTGTACTATATTTACAAAATGGAATACTATAAAGTCACAAGAATGAAGAAACTACCATCACACAGAACAACATGGAAGCATATCAGAGTGTTGAGCAAGAAAAGCTAGACTTCACGGAATATGTACCTTACAGTTTCATATATAAAAAGTATAAAAGCAGAGTAGAAGTTAGGATAGTGACAGTCCTTGGTGGAAGAGAAGGTCCTAACAGGAGAAGAGGACAAGAGGCTTTTCTGGAGTAGTAGTAATGCTGTTTTTTGATTAGTGTTAAGTACATGGGCATGTTTAGTTTGTAAGAAATCATCGAGCTTAACACTTACAATATGTGAACAATAATGATATATATACATATTACACTTCATTAAAAAGTTATGCCGAGTATGACTTAAACTAAATACTACCAAGAATAAAATTAACTCACATTATCGTCAAGTTGAGCCGCAACTCGGCGATGTTCAGGGTCTGAATCAGTCTTCGGAATTAAAGGAGGCACCTAAAAACAAAAACCAAACCCACAATGTAAACACACTAAAGCAGACAGTGAAACACAACACAATAATAAATCTAAATGAGTATCAGCATTTGACTTTTAATACAATATATAAGCAAAATTTTACAATCTAAAATTGGAAACCAAATATACAGTGATTATTTCATTACCAAAAAGTTTTTGTCCTTTACAAAAGAAATGACTTTTGAGTTGTAAGGAAAAATTATTTTGTCAAACTCCCATATTTTTTAGAAATATTCAAAGCTAAGAAAGGTTAAATGATTTGAAAGCCAAAAGTCACACATCGCATAACGACATTTTGTTCAACAATACCACAGTGGTCCCATAAGATTATAGTACTACATTTTTACTGTATTTTTTCTGTGTAGATATATTTAGATACACAAATGTGTACCAATGTGTTAAAATGCCTACAGTATTCAGTACAGTAGCATGCTGTACAGGTTAGTAGCCTAGGAGCAATATGCGATACTATATATCCTAGGTGAAAACTAGGTTTGTGGAACTTACACATACATCTAGGTTTGTGTAAATTCACTCTATGATGTTCTCACAATGATGAAATTACTCAATGACACAGATCTCAGAATGTATCACTGTTGTTAAGCGATGCACAACTGTAGTTAGTAGTACTGCCAGGGAACAGAGCTCCAATTTTCTTTCTTTTTACCATAAAGAGCTTTCGATAGTATGTTAATGTGTTTAAAAAATTAACAAAATGTTTGAAAGGAAAGAAGGACAGAAAGAACACTATTAGCTGAAAATCATTTGTTGGCACAGGAAGGATCGTCAAGACCATCTCAAGTTACTGGTGACAACATAGAAGCCTAGAAAAGTTCCGTGTTTTTTGTATGAAGTCATGAGTAATGAGCAGCCAAAGCAGGACTAAACAATCCTGATTTCAGTGTTAGTATTCTTCTTCCCAAATAGAAACAAAAATGGTGCATCAGAGAAAGTGTGAAAGTTAACAGAAAAGTATGATTTACACAATTTGAGAAGTGGCCTCTTACATTAAAGAAAACCTGTGTTTATATACATTTCCCCTACATTCAAGCATGATCTATCAAGTACAAAGTTCTAATAGCGATATGTTTTATAGCCTTGACTACAACTTCAAATAACTATGTTAAAATGATTTTTAAAATATTAATTAGGAATTCAACAAACTACACAGTATATATAGTACCTTTATCTGTTAATATAATTTTAAAAAATCTCCCTGGGAAATTCTTCTATGACATACAGAGGTCTATACCCAGTAATGCATGACCACAGAAATTGATCGTAATGATGAACTTTTCTTCTCTTTGATCTGCTAATCATTCTATCATGTAAAACAGGAGAAATAAAACTTCATGCTTCCTGAGTGAAGACTAGTATAACTCACTGGCACAACAGCATTTGTTTGCTACTAAATTTAGTAGTACTTTATGATAAAAATGGCACAATGAAATAAAACAAGACAAAGAATGTTAACTTTACTAATTTTAAGTTTTTATTTTAAATGAATTTTAAAATCCTACCATAGCAGAGACTAACAAGTAACTGGATTTTATATCCATTTCTGGTAAGAATTTTTCTCTTTAGTTTTTTATTCTTTATGAGACTACGTGTCTAGCAAAGTTTGGAAAAGAAATAAGGTTAGGGGAATAAGGTAAATCCAGCCAAAATTCAATACATGTTAGTTGGCTTAAAAATAACTTGCTTTAGACATTACTGAAAATGTCTTCTTACCTTAAAAAATGATTGCTTTATGTCTTGACCTAATCTTTCTGACATTTTGCCCATGTTGTCTGACATTTTAGTCATTCCCTCTGCCAAGCTATCAGGAAGGGATTTAACTGCATTTGAAACATTCCTCATAGAATTGCGAAGAGGATTTACAAAAGTGTCCATCTAAAGGGAAAAAAGATATTATACCATGACTTTATTATACCAAAGTTGTTATCCAAATGATAAGCCTTGGAAAACATACAGTGCAACACTGGAAAAATGCAATAAATGTTCTATTCTATATTATGTCATTACATTTTAAAAGTACAGAAATGTTATCTTCACTGTGTCTAAAAATGTATTTTCAGCTGGGCACAGTGGTTCATGCCTATAATCCCAGAACTCTGGCAGGCTGTAACAGGAGGATCACTTGAACCTACGAGTTTGAGACCAGCCTGGGCAACACAGTGAGACCTCATCTCTACAAAAAAAGAAAAAAAAAAAAAAAAAAGCCAAGCCTGGTGGTACACACCTGCAGTCCTAGCTACTGGGGAAGCTTAGGCAAGAGGATGGCTTGATCCCAGGAGTTCAAGACTGCAGTGAACCGTGATCACGTCACTGCACTCCATATACTCCAGCCTGGGCAAAAGTGAGACCCTTGTCACAAAAAACAAAAGTATTTTCACATATACATATATGATTTAAAAATTTGATGAGGTTATTCTTAGAAAATCAACATCAGCTTTGGCTGTCTTCTTATTAAAGAAATTTTGAATGAAAAAGTTTTCCATTCAAAACTGTATAAGAAAAAAAAATTTTCCAAAACAGAAACTGATGCAACTAGAATTAGCCACTATATACTTCTGCCAAAGCTCAAGGCAACCACTGAGAATTTTGAGTTAATACTGAACAGAAAACAATCAGGTAAAATAAATAGAAAAATGAAATAACTAGTATTTAAGATTTATTCTTAAAAAATAATTTTACAATACATTATATGTGCAATTAAAATCTACAGAGAAAATTTGAAGTTCATTATAAAGAAGGAAAAGAGACACTGCAAATCAGACATGTAAATCATATTTTAGTAAGGTGGAATATAAAAACTGTAAAATGAAATACAACAGAAATATAAGAAGAAATAAAAATCTTCAGTGACAGAAAGAAAAAATTGATATATGGCTATAAAATGTAAAATGATTTCAATTTATAAAAAAAGAGACTTTTAAAGAAACCACAATAGCTGCACATGGGACTCTCTGAGAGACTTTTAACAGAAACAAAGAAATCAAAGAAAAGACACAAAACCAAAGTCATACAAAACTACAGGAATACCTTCCAAAATATGTTAATCATCACAAAAACTACCAGGGAAAAGAAATTATGTTCTATGAAAAAAGAAAAAAATGAATAACAGTAACAAGACTGAACCTCACTCCTTAGTAATCACAGCAATGTTAAAAGACGAGAAGACGACAAAACTCCTTCGCACTAATTATATTTTCATGGCTTCCATCAAGAAAAACTAGAAGAGGTAAAATGAGTATTAATAAAAAGTGAATTTCAAGATAACTGTACAAAGGCTGAGAGTTTTGGTTGGTTACTCCCTGGCTTAAGCTCAGCCAATAGTACCACAGATATGCTTCATGGAATATCCAACCCTAAGAGGGGCACTGTTAGAGTATAACTCAGAGTAAAATCAAAGGACAGAAATTAGCTTGAATAAGGATTTGAAAAACACAACTACTGGTGGAGAGAAACAAAAAGATAAAAAGATGAAGTTAATTCTCATGTGTGGCTAATTCTTGTGTGTGTTTATGCATACCATGCACACGTGCGTGCATGCATGCACATGCGTAATTCTAATTCTATATCCTGTAGTTTTTGGTCAATCAGAATAGTTTGTTCAAATTAATCAGGACATAATTGCAACACTGTGGCCTTTTCTTTTAAATGGTAATTAACATATAAATAAGCTAAGTAATGATATCATAGCATAGAATTCTAAAGAGAGATAAGCATTAAGCAAGACAATACAACGTTTAAAATGTGCAGCTTGAGGAAACACTGCCACCTCTCTAATAAGTCACAAAAGAAATAGCATTTAAGAAGCATAAAAGGCATAAACTTCAATTTAACCCCCAACCTGAGTTACAATCGTTTGATATCCTCAAAAATATTTTAGAAATTTATACATCTCACACTTCACAGCAGAAACCTGAGTTCAGCTATTATCAATTGGTTAAATGAATACTATCTCACATGGTTATCTAGGCATAAGGCTATACTACCACTGATACTCGAAGAGAAACTAAATCTATATAATGAATTTCCTAATAATTAAAAATAGTTGTCTGTGCAGCATCTCAGAAGAACAGAAGCATTTTTTTTTAAGCATTTTTTTTTCCCTAAAGGCAAAGCCCAAGCATTTGTATTAGGAGGGAACTGGGGTAAGAAGAATGAAAAAACCTCTATAGGTGACTCTGCTGCTTAACCATGAAAGCAGAATTTCATAAGCATAAAAGCAGAGTCCATTATTGTATGCAAACATTTCCAAAAACAAGATTTGTTTTAAAGTAGATTTCTAGAAAAAAAGAAAAACTTTCAGATGATGACATACAGGAGTAGATTATGGATTGCCAGCGTAAGTGTACACTGAGCCATCCATACACAGATGCTGTGTATTCAATTACTACCCCAGCTGAGTTATTTGTATTGTTAACAACATAAACACAATGGTATATATCTTAAATTTACATCTCTAATTTTAGCTTAAAATGCCTTCACCATGATACAAAACTGGATAGAAAGCTACTATGTGCACAGAGGAAAGCTACTTGTCAGTCACTCTTTCTAGGAATGTTCCACAGATTTTCCAAAGCTGGGACTCATTGTGTGACCAAATTAATGTGTTATGAAGCATTATTTCTTAAGTTCTGAACAGCCACTGATACAATGTTTGGAGATGATCTTATTCAATAGCTATTAAATTCCCAGTGAACTATAATTAAGGAGAAAAATATTAAACTATCATTTAGCCAAAAAGGAAATACAGTTGGAAATCTCAAATCCTTGATATGCATAAAAATTATTCTGACACTCTAAAGAGGCAAATATGACCTTGGTTATCGCCAATGTGGTTTCTGAAAAACGTATGTTATTGTGGAATTCCAGAAATGAATCAGAAGGATAGGCAGACTCCATTACTAATTTTAAAAATAAGTGCTATATAACTGTTTGGACATACACATTTGCTATTGTTGTTTGGTTAAAAAAATGTATACTTTAATATTTCTTTTATCTCCAAAAGCTGTTATCAATTTATTAGTTTATCTTAAAATGGATACAACCTTTAGAGGAGAAAAGACACATAAACATAAAAAACATAGAAGACTAAAATGCATCTCTAGTGACAATAAAACTACTTAAAGTTGGAATTTAACTCCATCACTTCAATTATGAAATACACAGATAAGCACCATATATTTTTCCCCTCCATTATAAGGGCCACGTCCTGGAACTTGTTATTAAAATAAAACACTAACTTAGAAATGTTATTAGGTTGATGCAATAGTAACTGTGGTTTTTGCCATTATTATTTCTTTAATGTCCAAAAACTGCAATTACTTTTGCACCAACCTATATAATCAAAAATCCTAAAGTAATCATATCAAAGTTTTTTTTGTTTGTTTGTTCGTTTGAGACAGTCTTGCTCTGTCACCCAGGCTGGAGTTCAGTGGCATGACCATGGCTTATTGCAGCCTTGGCCTCCCAAGCTCAAGCGATCCTCACACCTCAGCCTCTTGAGTATCTGGGACTACCATGCACAGCTAATATTTTTTATTTTTGTGTTACCAGGGTTAGTCTCGAACTCCTAGGCCCAAGCAATCTACCCAACTCAGCCTTCCACAGTGCTAGGATTACAGGCATGATACCATGCTTGGCCTGAACTGCCTATAATTGTTAATTCTTAGTTATTTTGTATGAATTCCTTAACTTAAAAAAAAAAAAAGTCGGTCTTTTTAGGGGGAAGAAGAATAGTGAGAAAGTCCTTGTTCTTTTTACATTGTCATTTTGAAATAATTTCAAACTTATAAAAAGTGATAAAATACAAAGAGTGGTATAAATACCAGCTTCCCCACTGCTGCTCCTGCTTGTATTGCTGCTATTACTAAGAGCAAACATTTATTGAGAGGTTTATTAATTTTCCAGGCACTGTAATATAAAGAATATTGCATCAGTCACATAATACTCTAATGAAATTTAAATCTGCATTTCTTGACCAGGCGCAGTGGCTCACACCTGTAATCCCAGCACTTTGGAAGGTTGAGGCAGGCAGATCACCAGGTCAAGAGATCAAGACCATCCTGGCCAACAAACTCCATCTCTACTAAAAAGTACAAAAATTAGTTGGGCATGGTGGTGTGTCTGCAGTCCCAGCTTCTCAGGAAGCTGAGGCAGGAGAATTGTGTCAACCCGGGAAGCGGAGAGTGCAGCGAGCTGAGTTCACGTAACTGCACTCCAGCCTGGTGACAGAGCAAGACTCCGTCTAAAAAACAAAACAAAAAGACACCTTCGTTTCTTGAGTAAACTGAAATACCAAAGGTTCAGTAACATGCTCAAGGTCACAGATAGTAAACAGCAGAGCAGGGATTTGAACCAAAAGGCTGCCTGATTTCAAAGCTTGTGTTCTTACCCCCTAAGCTATCCTACCTAATTTAAACACTTATTTACTGTCTTACCTTACCATTTTATTCCAAGTATAGGTCTTAAATCCTATTTTAAATTATTTAAAATATTTCACATATAAAGATTTTTCTGAAGAGGCATACTTTCAGAACATATCCTATTTAATATTTTTATCATTATTCCAAGTAAACAACATTTTCTCTCAGCATGAAACATTTCCCTCTACAGATAATGAAAAGCTTGTGACTTGTCTCAGGCAATCTTTTCTTAATGTACCATTCCAAATTGTTTTTCTCTTCCTTTCACACGTCTGCTGAATTATAAACAACAGTGAAGACAGAAGTTTACATGTAGATATTCCTATCAATAGTGATAAACATGCTGAGGAGAACTTAACAAAATTCCTAGTTTTAAAACACACATACAAATTTTTTTTTTTATTATAAACAAAGTAAGAAAACAGACCTAAAAAGAAACCCAATTTGATGGTCTGCTTACTTACCTTGCGAGCAAAATCCCCTTTTCCTTTACTGTAGGCTTTGTTCTCAAGGAAATCATACACACAGTGCGCTAAAGCTGGGGATGCCTTCATCATTTCAGGAGCTAATAGTAACTAACAGGAAAAAAAAAAAAGATTAACTAACAGGATGCTAGAGATTAACTACTGTTTATAATTTTTAGCTCATAAAAAAATGTATAGTTAAAAAATATTGATTTATATTTTTAAAAATCCAATTACACAGTTAAGATAAAGTCACCAATAATTTTACGACAATTAACAGTGTGGTATATGATCTTCACCTCATGTATTTTGACTTTCAGTGTATCTAATGTGAAAGTTGTCCAAATATACTTACTATTCTATTTTCAGATCTTATAGCTTATACTAAGAAGATCCGGGTTAGAAAACCATTGTTATTTGTATAACAATTCAAGAGTTAACATTAAATAAGCTGCGCAAGGTGGCTCATGCCTCGAAACCTAGTACTTTAGGAGGTTGAGGCAGGAGAATTGCTCGAGCCAGAATACAAGACCAGCTTGGGAAACAAAGCAAGACCCCATCTCTATAAAAAATTTAAAAAATTAGCCAGGCACAGTGGCATGCACCTGTAGTCCTAGCTTCTGAGGAGGTTGAAGCAGGAGGATCCCCTGAACACAGGAGTTCAAAGTTGCAGTGAGCTATGACTGCACCACTGCACTCCAGCATGGGTGACAGAGCAAGACCCCGTCTCAAGACAAACAAAAAAGTATGAAATAAAATACATAAAATAATCCAAACAAAAATAATATGAAATAAAGCACATTTAAATAATCCAAACGAAAACATTCAAGTGTTATATCGAAGCCCTCAACAAACTACTGCTTTCACAACTTCTAATATAACAAACAACATTCTAGCTTAGTTCCTTCAGCGGAACAAGTTTTGACATATTGAGTTTACTAGCTAAGAAGTACGTAATATCGTGACATTTAAAAGATACATTTATGATAAAATATTTTCTTCTTAAGAATACTGTAAATAACTGATGCAGATATTAATGGAATTATAAAGTAAGCACTTAAAAAAAAATCAAATGTTTGACCTAGGTCATAAAAATGATGTCAGACATTTAGCTTTAAGCCAGGCGAAGAGAGGCATTTGCATTTATCTAAACACAAAGAGGCAAAATCCCTAACACTAAGTGTCTAGAAAACTTCTAAGTTAATCATTAAACACAGAAATAATGTTTATAAATTACTAAGTGGACTGCATGTCACATTTGACATGCTGCACAAAAGTGGTTGTTATTCTGCAATCACAGTAAAAACATTCTGCTATACCTGTGTGCTATATTAAATGAAAATCTGTGGATAATAGTAAGCATGAACTTACCTGCAAATATGCATTTAGATCCTTTTTTCTCTTTTCTAAAAAATCTCTATCCATATTATTAAAAGTCTTTTTTCCAGGAAGCTTCAATATGCTTGATAGACTTTCAAACTGTAAGACAAAACACATTCAGTAGCACGTTTTATAGAGACAAAAGAAATTTCCAAACTGATGATTTCTCTACAAATGAAAAACATCTTCAAAAGATAATTTTGCAATACACTAAGCAAAAATCAGAAAATAAAACATTGTCCAAATATGCTCAAAACACCATTCTAATATTATTTATGTAAAAAGTATTTTAAATCAAGAATGACAGACTTGCATAAATGATGAAGATGGATATTGACCAATGGGGTTTCATTTAATATTCTCCCTCATGTTGAGATTGTTCAAAATTTTCATAATAAAAGGTTCTGAAAAAATATTTTCCTTAATAAGCCTTGGACTAGTGAATAAAGTACTACCAAATAAAAAGGCAAATTTCAAAATATAGATAGTAGCTAATTATAATCTTGTATATATACAATTATAATAAATATTGATACCTTTGCCCCATCAACCCCATTAAACATAAACTCATAGATTACACTAACAAAAAAAATTAAGAACAATTTTATCTTTGTAAAATCACAAACACAAAATAAATGTGTATACCGTAAGTCTAGTACTTACAGACTTAACATATGGATGCACCTTCAAAGGTCCATCACAGTAATCTATAATGCCTTGCTAAAACACAGATTTTTAATCACGCTAGCTGCTAAAATAGTGTAAGAGCAAAGTCATTTAGTGACTGTAAGTGATCAACAGCCTAGTACCTGAAATTTCAAACAGCCTTACCACGTTTCCCATTTGATACATATCCTAAAGTGAAACAAACTTTTTAAAACAGTATTTGTTCAAAACAACAATGTCTCTGTAAAGAAAACTAATTCTTGGTGCAGAGATTAAAGAGAAATAAAAAGTATTAGGATAATTTTCATCCCCAAACTGGAAGACTGTGATACATTGTTAAAGTAATGACAAATCTAATGGCTGCTTAGAGCTAAAATTTGAACAAGTTCATTATATGTTATACACGAAGGGTAAAAAGTGGTTTTTTTGTTCCCGTATTGGCAGAAAAAACAAAAAAGGGTAGAGGCAATTTACAGAGAAAACATTATACTATAGCAGTAATACCAAATTCAGTGATTCACAAAAGTATTAGAAATGGGTCCTCCTGAATATCACATGTCAAAAAAATTTTGGGGGAGCAAATTTACTTTTCCAAGGTGTCCTAAAAGATATTTCCTCCAATATGACCTATCCACATTATTCCACATTATATTAAACTACTCACTCAATTTTAGAAAAAATATATATATTTTTTTTCTGGCATTACCGAGTCTTGTGGGCCTGTACTGTATTTCCTCAAATTCATGTTGAAGGCCTAACATTCAATACCTCAGACTGTGACTGAATTCAGACATAAAGCCCTTAAAGAGATGATTAAGTTTAAATGAGCCCCTTAGGGCAGGCCCCAAACCAACCTGACCGGTATCCTATCAGAAAAGAAAATTTGGACACGCTAAGAGACAACAGGAATGCATGCACATAAGGAAATGGCCATGTAGGGACATGGCAAGAACCCTGCCAAGAAGGGAGGCCTCATGGCAAACCAAACTTGTCAAAACCTTGATCTTTGATTTCTAGCCTCCGGAACTGTAAGAAAATAAATTTCTGTTGTTTTGGGCCACCTAGTTGGTGGTATTTTATTACGGCAGCCCTATCAAACTAATATACCAAGGAAATATGACAGTATCCATTAAAATAGCAATTTATTTCATAAACTTTAAAACATTAAACCTTTCTACTAATAAAAACAAAACAAAACAATATCAGTTATTTTCTTAAAGCCTAAATAACTAAAACATATTCCTTCTTAAATTGTCTGTCTGGAAAAGAAACATAAATCACTAACAATTTTCTCAAACTATAAAAGCAAGGGAGAACATGCAAAAATGTATACTCTGTATTAATTCATCATAAACTTGCTATTTAAAAGATTATTTTGAAGAACAAGCAAAAAATTGCCTATTCCCTGAATAGTAATATAATTTCCTCTGCCAAAAATTCATGAAAATGTTTTTTAAAGGCACATAAACAAAATTAGAAATTCACCAAAAAGAACTAAAATAAATTATAAGAGGATTTTAATGTTTACAAACAATTCAAATACTACACATAAACCATGGACATTCTAAAATCAAAGATCTTACTTTTCTACATTAAACACACGAAGTTTTTACATTCCTCATATACTGCTGGAAAATTTAAAGAACTGATTTGAAATTTTGTATTAAAAGAATTCAAGATTTGTTTAACATAGGTGCACATTTTTACTCAGTTACCTTAATGAATAGTTAATGTTATTAACATTTAAATCATTAGTAGTATACCTATACCTATGCAGATTTCACCAAATAAAACAGAAATGCACAGTAGTGACTATACTACAAGCTCTTAGAGCCAAGGACTTAGTTTGTCTTGTTCCATGTTATGTTGCTAGCACCAAAAAAAGTACCAGACACACAGGAAAAATTTAATAAATATTTGTTAAATCAATGAATGAGCAGTTCAGGCAATTTCCAATATCATGTCGTTTAACATTTTAATTATTTTGTTTTAATCTTTATACATCTCCATAAAATATCAAATAAGATTATTCAAATTTTTAAAGAAAATAAATGATTGCTCATACATTTAGCTTATGTATGTATGTATGTATGTATGTATTTACGGAACAGGGTCTCACTCTGTCACCCAGGCTGGAGTGCTGTGGCAGGATCTTGGCTCCACCTCTCAGGCTCAAGTGGTCCCTCCCACCGCAGCCTCCGGAATAGCTGGGACTACAGACAGGCACTAACATGCCCAGCTACATTTTTGTATTTTTTGTAGAGACAAGGTTTGGCCATGTTTTCTTGGCTGGTCTCAAACTCCTGAGGCTCAAATGATCTGCCCACCTCAGCCTCCCAAAATGCTGGGATTACAGGCATGAACCACTGCACTGGGCCTTGGAAAAATGTCAGATCATGAAAGTACATAAACAAAATGAATCTTGTTTTAAAATAATTTTACTTTAAAAGTTCTATGCATTTTCTACTTATTCATGTTAACTGGCTGTACTGTGACCCACTGCTGAATTAGAAGTCATTACATTTTTCTTCCATTATTTTATTAGGGATTTGAGTTTTAAAAATATAGATAAGGCTGAGCCAAAAGGCAAACACCCTAAATCTTATTTACAGATACTTAGTATTTTACTAAAATCTAATTTTCATTTAAAAGAGGAGTTTTTAATTTCTTAAGTTCTGTGAGCAATTTAAATACTTAGGTAAGCACAACTACTGTGAGTTCATAAGAAACACACACACACACCCCCCAAGTCAAAACACATCCATTTCACTTGCACTGAGCTGTTTGAAAAAGAATTTGTGCTGTATCAATTTCATGTAACTTTTGGTGCTGAACTGAAAGGGGAAATTTCTGTATGAACTATCCTCTTAAAGTTTTCTTAAAAGGTATGTTCTTCATTTATATTTGTCAATATATAAACATAATGTCTAACAGTTATAGTCCAGAACATAGGGAATGATTATTCCTCTTAACTAGAAAGAAAATTACAACTATTTACTCAAATAACATTTCATATTACACTAAACACTCTTTAATTTGCAAGTAAATTAACCTGCAAATAAATAAAACTACTCTTATCAATTCAAATTATTTTTTAAATTATCATGTTTGGTTAAAGTATAAGGATGGGAATAAAAAAGATATATGAGCTATAAGCTTTTAGAACAATATCAAACAGGTAATATTTTTTTGAGATGGAGTCTCACTCTGTCACCCAGGTTGGAGTGCAGTGGCGTGATCTCAACTCAAGGCAACCTCCGCCTCCCAGGTTCAAGTGATTCTCCTGCCTCAGCCTCCTGAGTAGCTGGAATTACAGTTGCCCGCCCCTATGTCCAGCTAATTTTTTGCATTTTTAGTAGAGATAGGGTTTCACCATGTTGGCCAGGCTGTTCTTGAACTCCTGACCTCATAATCTGCCTGCCTCGGCCTCCCAAAGTGCTGGATTACAGGTGTAACCACTGTGCCCAGTTCTCAAACAGGTAATATTTTTAAAAGTAAAGCAATTATTTCTTCAATGTGGGGCACAAAATTATTTAATCTCTGCAAACAAATCAAGTTAAACATGAAGAAAGGTTATATTTGACATAAGAACAGAAGAATAGGCATGTCCAAAGTTACTAATTTAATTTTCTTACTAATAAAAAAGTCATTTTAATATAGGCTTCAGAAGTCAACATTAACCTGTTTTTCATCACTTTAAAGCTATTAATAGTTTATCTCACTCTATCCACAAGATATTTTAATAAGATTATCATGGTGCCAACTATAGATTTTTCATTATCACATTAAAAAAGATATTTTCTGATTTCTTAAGTAGTACAATATCACTGCAAAGCTTTAGTTCACCCAATCAGATGTGACTTTTAACTATTATTGGTTTAATACCAGTTGTATACCTTAAAACCCTGAATGAATCAAGGACTTTTTAAGAGTTAAAATAAATTTCACAGATCATTTATTCCAATTCATCAAAGATCTTTTATTTTTTTGAGAAAATATTTAATTAAAAAATATGACAGGAAAATAATTTCTTTAGATTTTTTATCTTTAAGAGTCCTTTTAAATTACTTCTATAAAACAAGACGGTTGTATTTAGTAAGAACTAAAAATATGATTTGGTTAATAAAAAATTTATTTTAGGTTGTGATTCAAAGTAACTTGAGTGATGTATCAAGAATTCACTTCACCATTACACTGCTAGATGAAGCTGCCATTTAAACTAACTTCTAGATTTAAAATATGCCTTCAAAAACAAAAGCACAAAATGTCCTACAGCAATCCCCATCCCTACTTTCAAACTAAGCCCAAAAAACTCTGAAAAGCACAATACACACACACACATTTTAAAATCAGAAACGTGTATTCACTTTAATTTTCCAAGATATTTTTACCCTGGATTATTTTGTCACTAGTCCACAATGGTTAGGACTGATAAAGTGTTCAACATTTATTACTTAAATGCTCAGATTAATTCTAAGATTTATGGTGATTATACCAAATATTTTTACCTTTTCTAAAATTAGTATCTAAGCATCCTCAGAATCATTTGTAATCAAAATCAAATCAAGAAACAACATAAAATACACAAGTTTTTAAAACTTTATTACCTGTTCAGTGATTCTCATGTGGAAGTCATGGAAGTCACTATAACGACGATAGGTTTTCCACATTTCCTCACTGTTTAGGTTACGCCGGTGTACAGTGATGGCATATAATGCGTATGTCTTGCCATGATCATTACAAACGCCTGCCACAGCATATGGGTCAGAGTCAGCATATACTAGTCATTTAAAACAAAATGAAGAGGAACAAAAGACACAAAAAAGGAGGAAGACGAAGAAAACAAAAAAGATAATATGAAATGAAGAAGAATCTGAAATGACAGACTGAGACAAAAGGATGTCCCCAAAGGAAAGATTCCCATCCTCCATGTTCACATCCATAAGGTATTACATGTAATGGCTACAATACAAATAAACTAAGTTTAGTATGACACTATCAACCACAAAGCAGTATCTATTACGATTCTCTCTTCCAAAGAGCTTTCTGTTACCACATCACTACATCATTACATTACTACATCTAACGTACCTCAGAGTGTAAAATTAGAATTTCTTAAATTTAATATAGAAAAAAATAAGATTTTGTACTAGCCTTCACTCTTCAGTTGTATTACAGTTAAAATCTTTTCAACTAAACAGCAACAGCCACAGGATGTGATTTATCTTCTGGCAATTTTATTTTTCTTTGATAATGTTCAACAGTTCACAAGTGCAGTTTATTCTAGGCATTTTTTTTTCAAAGCATTTTCCTATTAATTTGCCATATACCAAGCAAGTCAGGTAATCTTTAAAATCAAAGCTGTTCCCATTTTGTACTAATCTTAAATAAGGAGATGCACTTCAAATACTTTTCTTTAACTTGTCTTTCTGATGTTCCATTTCTTTCTCTTTCTGTACTCTAGAAACTGGTCTCCAAAAGTTGAGTCTCTTCTCATCTGTATCTAGTCTATTTCTTTATCTATCCTCTGACCTTAATTTTAATCACTGTATTTTTTTATCTCTAGAATTTTATTTGGGTTTCATAGTGTTTATTCTTGCCATAGGATTTCTTTCTAGGAATATTTTTAACATACTTATGACCCAGTCTATTAAGACAGGTATCTCCAAGTTCACAGTATGCAAATTATCTGCTGGTTCTGTTGGCTTTCTCTTATTGTGGTTCCTATTTTCTTTCTGTTGCTATTAATTGCTTTCTGTAAGCTCATTTCCAACTGGTTTTATTTCACCCTGGGTGTTCTGAGTGCCCCGTGCTAGGGAAACATTCACACTGAACTGTGTCAAGTGTTACCACTCTAACTGCTGGTTTCAGTGGTTCAGAAATAATTTTAATACAAACTCTCTAGCTTGAAATTTTGTGATACATAATCACTTGAGGACAGCTAAATCCAGACATATCCATGATGGGATGCAAGCTAGACTTTCAATTTTTTGTGGGTGACAGATGCCATTTCCAATCATGATCTTGACATTTCTTGTTCCTTCTACTGAAGGTAGGCTGAGTTTTCCTAGTTCCTCTTTGACATCAAGCTGCCCTTGTGACACTAGGATTTATGAAAAGGACTTTGTTCCAGCTTCCCACAGCCTTGGCCCATCCTGCCTCTTCTAAACTTGAGGACATGAAAATGCTACCTACCAAAATCATAAAGACCTGGTCTTTATGCTATATGAGCCCCTTGCTTTAATATCCCTTCAATTTCCTAAATTTATTTTTCCTCATGGTCTATGGCACCTGTAGAGTTCCCTTTTCCACTTTTCTTGTAATACTGTTTTCACCCTTTCCATGTGTGGAAGGCAGGATTTCCCATAGCAGTTCAGACTACCATACTAACCAGAAGTCTAAAACTGATCTTGTAATAATAGATTACTAATTGTGAATAAAAGTGGTCAAGTTTTGGGGCTAAATATTTTGCTATTTTGTGTATAACTGGGCAGAAGAAGTTCAGTATAGCTTCTTGGTAAATTAATAGCTTAAAAGTTAGAACTCTCTATTGGTAAGAGTAGTTGGACAGAAACTCTTCCCAGACTTTCATAAAAATTTTACTAAGATTTGTACTTTCTTTTCAAAACTGTCTTTCATTCCCTTTCTATGTAATATCACTGTTTCTGAACTGACAAAATGTATGCCTAGAAATACACTTTGGACATCTTGCTCTGTAAGTAGCACTACTATTCACTGTTCATCTTATCCAGTTACCTTTCTCTCAGAGACTTATACAAATCAAACAGCACAACACTTTTTAATCATGTTAGAGAAACACCATTTCTCAATGGAGTTAGCAAGGCAACAAGGGAATGGTTTTTATCAGGTGTGTCCAAGATAGATTTGGGAAAGGAAAATAGAAAGCAGAGGTCAATTAGGCAGCTAACCATCACAAATTAAAAATTAACAAGAATAAGGAGAATGGCAAGGAATGAAAAAGGAGAAGAGATATAAGAAAGCATTCTAAAAAAGAATAACCAGCTTTTGTCAAAACTCCATAGGCTTGGAAGATCACCCAGGGTGCATGCACCATAGGAAGAATAATGAGGTAATTATAAAAGAAATGCAGAAGACATCAAGGTAATTTGACTTAAAGGAAGATAAGGGGGTTACAGATATTGGTTTTGTGAAGATGGTGATTTATCTAGAAGGGTTTGTTTTTATTATGCCAATGTTACTCATAGCAGGTGATCTGCAAGCTATTTGCTAAAAATTCTTATTCTGTAAAAAAAAATAGCACCAGAATGTAAATCAACTTTATTACTAATCATACTGGTTTAAGTTAGCCAATACTTTTTAAACCAAGACTTCTCAATGAAGGAAGCAATAAACATACTAGACTACCACTCTTGTGTGTGTACTGCTTCCTTGGACCATTCCTTCAGTAGCACTGACCTAGTCTCTAAACTCCTACTTTCTGAAACAAAGATGTTGAAGACACAGGATCTAGAACCAAAGAGACTCTGAAGTCCAGTTGGTAAAATAAATATTTATTGAACCAACAATCAAATATGATACCTGTTATGTGTAATTACCAATGTAATTAATTAGTTCCATAACAACCTTATGAGTTATGTATTATTATTATTATTACCATCCTATCTTACAGATAAGGAAATTGAGATACAAAGAAGGAACTTATTCAGGTTTACCCAGCTATTTTTTTTTAAACTAGACCTTAATTTTAAATGGTTCACCCAACTATTAATTGGCAGAGCTGGGGTCTGAGCCCAAGCAATTCAGTCAAAAAGTTGTACTTTTCATCACTATACTATGCTGCCTCTTCTGTGTATGTGTTTGTCAGGCAGAAATAATTTCTTAAAATTGCCTAGCACAGTGCTTCCATACATTTTAAGAAGTTAATAAATACTTGTTTTATTCCAGAAATCTGGCAGTGAACAAATGCCAATTGAGACTTCAGTTCCAGTGAGAAGAAAAAGGAAACAAAGATTTATTTTTAAAAGATGTAAGTTAATGTCTTCTAAACTATACCATACAATCTCTTCAGTATCTAAAATGTAAGCATAAAATTGAATCAAGGTATATACCTCAGTATGTTTACACTTCAGTATATAATACGACAAACAAACACACTCTTGTATTCTAAGAACAGTGAGAGGTCAGATAAGAAAATTGTCATTTTTAATACTCAGTATTATCTAATAACTCAAAGGCATTGACGAAAACTGATAATATTTCCTGAGTTTACTAACAATTCTCCATGTATGCTGAATGATCATAAAGTTTTAGAGGTTTCTCACCCCATTCAAGCACTTCTTGAAGTTCTGCAAACTCCTATACTGGGGGGCTTCATTTACCACAGTTATGCAGCCTGATTTTGCATGTACGAAAACTAATCCTGAACTAAGATCACTCCAGAAAAAATTTAGTAAGAATTATACAGACAATTATGAGCCAGACCCAAGCATCAAACAGGAAAAGAATGGTTTCAGAGTTTATTAGAAATGATAAAACACTTAGAATATAAGCATTTTCAAATGTTGATAGTGGCAATCTTAGAGAGATCAAATACCCAAATACATAAGCACATAAATATCACAGAATTTAATGAAGGACATGCTGCAGAAGAAAAGTAAAAAAAATATGACTACAGAACAAAAAACATGGTTAGTAAAAATAAATGTGAAAAATAATTAATGCAATAATTATCCGTCAAAGTCTCTTACCAGTGTCTGAAATGTAGGCATGAAGTTGTACTGAGTCATCAGAAGACACATTGGAAAGGTCATCTAAAGACTGAGAAAAAAAAAAATGAGGATACAAATTTTTAAAATTTTATAAGAAAAAAAGTGTCAAAGATTTTTACATCATATATGCATTACAATTACTCATTTACATGCATGTAAACTATATATTATTTCTATCCCTCCATCCCTTCCACACACAATAATCTTTTCCATTTAGGCTAATAGAAAAAAAGCAAAGATTAAGAAACAATAAAACAAAATAATTTAGTAAGAAACAATATATTAGATTATTTCATCCTTAATTGCTTGTCCATCTACAATAACTTGTTACTTTTCAATTGTGGTCCTTATATGGCAAGAAAATCTAGATAAAAATAAGTAGACATATTCTTAACATTTATGTTGAAATATACCAGAACCAGCTCTGTATTTTAACTTAACACTTTTGTTAATTTAGAAATAATTTTTAAATTTAATTCAGATTCCTTACCTATAAAATGAGAATACCACCTAAGTTACAGAATTATGTGAAGATTAAATAAGACATATAAGACATTTAGAAAACTGCCTAATATAACAAACGTTAGCTATTATTCTGATTATTTATTAAATGAGGTGAATCCATAGACTATGACAGATTTTAAATGATTAATTTTCAAAAGCAATTCCATAAACAAATTCCTACTGACTCAAAATGAATCTTTTATAACTACGGCCTTTGGGCCTAAACTTTAAAAATGTTTTTGCCACATATACATATATACACACATACATAAAAAGGAACACAATCATATAATGAAAGCAGACGTTAGAGTTAACATGGCAGCCTACAACTGCTCTGCTTAGAAAAGACTGCTTCCGGAATCTGGGAACTTAAATTTAGGGAAGATTCCCAGCATTCCCTAACCAGTAAGAGTGGTTTACTATACCTAAACTATCTACATAAGAATTGTTTATGCTGAACACCTGCTTTCCTTCTGGGAGTCTGGAATTGTGGTATGTGCGACGTAATCCGCCTCCGATAGAAAACCTGTACATTTATTCTCCAATGAGTTTTCTTGGTGGCAACATTTTATACATGTTGTCTTGCTAATTTTGCTTTACAACCTTTCATGGTAAGAAATTCTAGCCGTGAGTAAGTCTATGGTGTATCCTGTGAGTTTTCTCAGCAAATCACTGAGCCTGGGAGTGGCCTTCAGGACACCAAACACATATAATCTAGACATATTTCATGTATTTGCATTATTCACACGTCACATATTCATGTTACATAACTTAGACATATTTCACACTTTAAAAATAATAGAATGTGAATGAGCTTTTGAGTCCTAACATAATATTACTGTTACTAAAAAAAGTCATCTAAATGACTTAAATGCAATCATCCATATGACACAAAGTCACTTAAATTAAGGCAACTGCATTCTAAGAAAGTAAAAAATGTATCTACTAAAAACTGATTGTTAGGAGAAGCAAAATGTGATAATTCTATAGAGACAGAATTACAGAGATTTTCTACAGTTAATCCACAAGACTTTATGCAGATAATCCACAAGACTTCCCTGGTCAACTCAAACGGCAAAGACATCAAATTAAATGAGATCTAGTCCATGCTCTACTACCACTACCTTAAGAGACTTTAGCCACATCAACTACTTTCTCGGATTTCAGTTTCCCAATGGTAAAATGGGGCTACCTGCTCTACATCTCTGTCAGGACACACTGTGAATGAAAATACTTCAGGGGGGAAAAAAGAATGTACTTCTTTTTATGTGCTCAAGAAAACACTTTAATAGAAATAGCACAACATTTACTTCAACATTTTTATGTGAAAGAAGACTCAGAGGAAATGGAATATTCTACCAAATTTATATTACCTACTATAAATTCTTCTGTTTATAAGCCAGCACAGGTAAAACAATCTATTTTTTTAAACAAAACATTATTAATAATGGTAACCTTCCCTTGTATGTTAACATTTAAAATGCTAAATATATTTATCTCTTTAAACATGTTAGCATCTCAAACTATGCAATCCAAAAGTTGTTAAAAGGCTTTGTGGAAAAATGTCTTTTTATCTCATTTAAAATATGCAATTTGTAAATACTGTTGTTACATATGATGAAAACTTTGGAAAAACATTAATTACTGTTATAGTATATAAGTAAATATCAAGTAAACTATAAAGTTACAATTAGTAAAATAATATTTACAAAACTACATTTGACTTAGAAATGTAAGTACTGATTACTAAAAGAGAACTGTGATTTCAAAACAAGTTCATTAATGCTATATTGAAATAAGCACAATTTGCAAAGTACTCTTTAAGTTATGGTTCTTAAACCTCTTGCAAGCAAAGGTGTTTTTAAACACTAAGACAAAAATTGAAAATTCAACTTTACTATGATAGTTAATCAAACACAATCATAACGGCACTAACAGAAATGCTTATAATTTACTTACCAAGGTATCAATGGCAAGTGAACAAAACACCAAGCACATTAAATATCTCCTTTGTTTAGTATATTGGAATAAACTATCATGATCTAGTTTACAATCTTAAGCTATTTTTAAAATGAAGATACTCACTAAAATTTGCCTACATGGTCCCACTACTTAAAAGTATGAATTAAATAGATTTACAGGAATAATAAAACACTCCAAGTCACTGACCTCAATTATGACCTTTTTTTGATCCAGAGACTATTCTGGTTTATATTAACATGTGACAAAAGAGGTTTCTCTTACTTGGAAAAGCATTTATTCCAGACGTGGAATAAAGAAAAAAATTTTTTTACTAGTGTTTAAACGTTTACACAAGCACTACAAATGTGAATACTAAAAACTTTCAAACCAAGGAAGAGTTTTGTCACATTTGGAAATTCTGCTGTATAATGAACATTATTTTTAACACTTCCTTCAAGCTCTAGGAGAAATTTCTTTTTGTTTAAAGCTCTGGACTGTAAGGAAATGGTAATAATACCAAACGATTAGGAAAACATTTTAAAAGTTACAAAGTATCTGACAATTCTACAGGAGATTTGCTTTAGTGTTTTACTAAAGGTTATAATACAGTAACAAAACATTTACTCAATAAGGTTATTTTAAAGTAAATATGGTAGTAGCTAACACTTAAGAAAAATTACCTGTAAAACATCTAGCTATTACAAAAGGTCTAAAACAAAAAGTAATGCAGGTAGGAGGAAACACAAAACAACACCTTACCTGTTTTCCCCCTCCCATACCCAGCCAAACTGAACTGAAACCTTTATAGAGCACTAATTATTTCCTCCTAATAGAATCTCAGAAAATAAGTTATTCAATGACAAGGCTGAATATATAAGAGAACTGAAATGTTCATTATTTTAGGCTTTACCCTGAATATATAAAATGCCAATGACAGTTGAGATTCTAAAAACATGTCATTCTAACCTCTAATCATAAATACGTAGTTGCTGTAAAACTGTCTAAACTTATAAAAAAAAATTTTTTTTTACAGTGACCTGAATTTGTTTTAGTATAGAATTTAAGAAATACCTCTTAGTTTTTGGTTATCCCTACTAGTTTTATATTTCTTTCTAAATACAAGAGGAGAAAAAACAGATTCCAATATAAACAGTTGTGTGTCACAAACTTATTGCCTATCATAGCACCAATCAGTAATTTAAACACATAAACACTGAAACAGAAAATAATGAAATCAATTTATTTATAAAATGCACAAAAGCAATTATGCTGGTGTAACCTAAGCCAATTTTTAAGGTAAAGATAAAATATTTTTAAGTTCTAATTCACAGATACCTTATATGTGAACTTAACATTTCTTTTTAAGTATAATAACTTTTTACAATACTAAAGGATGATTTGGGGGCCTGTTTATATAATGTATTTACCTATGTTAAGGCTCAGTCTTTTACACTATTTTCAAATCACTTTCATAATTAAAGTACCCATAATAGTACTTACCAAATTTATGCTTCCTGTAGGAGACCCATTAAAAGATTCTGCAGGGGGGAAATTCAACTTAGTATACAGCAAAAAACTTTTAAACAGTTCCTTTATCTAAGGTTCAAACACCAAGAATGAAAGTCACATAAGCTAAGACATAACAGTAAAAAAACAAAACAAAACTGTGGAATGCTCCCAAAAACTTGATCCCTTAAAGTTCCATGCTGTTGCAAGCCAGACATTTAAATGACAATATAATATGTACCTGATAGCTGAGGAAAAAACAAAAAGGCATTCATGTTCAGGAGAGAAATTATTAAATGTTTTTATTCTCATGGTATCAAATTAAGTTGCCTAATACAATGTAAGCATGAGGAAAACTCTGCAGAATGAGGCCTGTTAAGAAACATCAGCACTACTTTGTAACTTCTGTCTCACTGGATTAAGAAAGATTACAAATAAAATCAGTCTGTAGTGTGAGGGATAAAAACACTGATTTTTAATAGAAAGTCCTCTTATTCTTGGTGGTAGATTTTCTTGAAAACACTGGAAGTCCAGATTTTTACATTAATATATAACTAATAGACAAAAAGACACCTAAAACTCCATATGCAATTCCATTTAATTAAAAAGCAACTAGGAAAAATTAATGTTAGAGATTAAGTCAATTTTAGGTTATTAACATTAATGTCAAGTAATAATCTTTTCCCTTAGGTTGTATTATAAATCTAAGAAAATTAAGTTACCATTTAAGGTGTTCCTTTATTAAATACATAAACACATCTATGGTAAAGCAATATTCATATACAGTTTAATGTATGGTTTCTAGCACTTAAGAGGTTATGAATTTGGTTCTCTAAATGGGTCTTCAAAAAAAAAACAAGACTGTATTATTTCTACAAGGAGGCAGCTGATATTGCCTTCTAAATTTATTGTAAATACTAAAGAACATTTCTTGGTTCTTCAGCCCTCTGGTTCACAAAAAAACTGGGAACTGCACCTAGGATTATCCCTTGGTAATACTTAAAATGAGTAAATAGTACTCTATTCTCCTTATTCAATTATACGCTATATGCCTCCCACTTCTTCCGTGGTCTGCCCACCTCTTAAATCTTCCCACCAAAGACAAGTCAAGTTAAAGGAGAATTTGGGAGCAAAATGAGGAGAATTTACTTTCTTGATTAACAATAAGAAGATCCAGAAATACAGTATAAAATCAATCCTGGTCCACATTTAATCAAGAATTTGATAACTAAAAATATCAGAAAACAAAAGAAAGCAATGTTCAACATGGGCAGAAAAATAATGGAAACATCAGCACTATTTTGTAACTTCTGTCTCACTAGATTAAGAAAGATTACAAATAAAATCAGTCTGTAGTGTGAGGGATAAAAAGACTGATTAAAATTAAAAAGGAAAGCATACTTCATATAATTTCAAAAGACTGTGAGACCTTCTTTTAATAAAGGAGAAAATATCTACTTTTAAAATAATTTAATAACTAAAGAAAGTAATCATGAATAGAGAGAAAGGGCAAAGGAAGAAATGAGGAGAAAAGGAGAGAGGAGAGACAGTAAGCACAAGCAATCCATCCAGCTAATTCTCTACCTACTGTTAAGTTTGGTTAAATAGGAATGAAATTTCTACTCCAGCAAAGAATGGGGAGAAATAACAGATACAGGTGATGGGGAGGAAGGCAGCAAATCACACTGCCATGTGTGTACCTATGTAACAATTTTGCATGTTCTTCACATGTACCCCCAAACCTAAAATGCAATAAAAAGTATATATATATTAAAAAAAAAAAAAAAAAGAAAAACCACCAGAGGATACAGTATTATACCATAGGATAAGATGTGGTCTATTAATTTTAGGTTCAACTGTAGACTACTTTTTAAAAACATCAGCTACTCATTAATCCCTAGATTAGACAATTATTTCAGAATGTCTAAAATGTAGTCAAAATTTCAGAATGTTTAAAAAGTACATGTAGCGCTGAGTAGCTTAATTTTAAAAGTCAGAAAACTAATTTATAACAAAAAATGTGGAAAGGCCTGTTTTTGATTAATCTTATAAACAGGCAAATCAGAAGCATTACTATTTGAGAAACGTAAACCAGTGAACTAAAACCTAAACACTGACAAAAACAAAAAGCTGACAGTTATTTTAATAATAATATTTCATATTATACACATCACTCCACAAACTTTTTTCAAATAGTTTCAAAAACAGGGCTAGGTAATTTCACAGTATAAAACTCATCAATTAAGAAACAAAATATTAGAGAGCAATGTCCTAGAAAGACAGTAAGATATGTAAGTATATAATTTCAAACTGCAATCAATGATTCAAATGTGAGGGGTTACTCAATGACTGATATATAAGAGAAGCATATTTACTTCAGATCAAAACCAGTTCCAGAAAAAAAAAATTTAATGTACTTCATGTTATAAAGAAATACTGTATATGATTTAGATTGCTTATCGTTTGCTTCCAATAATTGTATTGAAGAAGACAGTCTGGCTGCAAAGATACGAATGGAAGCTGAAAGTCCATTTAAAAGACTGGAAGAATTCTTAAGTTATAGGATCAAAAATTACTTCCATAGAATATATTGCTACTATCACCAGTTTAAATTACACATTACTTAGAAGCCCATATAATTAGGTGGTTATAACTCTGTCTTCTCTGAGTCATATAGCAAATCCATTTCACGAATACTAAGAAATTTCTAAAATAGATAAAATTAGTATAAACAACAGAAACTTTTATAGTAGTCATTTTAGGATGGTTAGTTGACAGAGAGTTGCTATTGCAAATTTCATAGCAGCTCTATAAAAGAACATTTTTCAACAGAGATAGTAAGTACAGATATATATTATACGGCAAACTAGAAGTATATTAAATTTTACTATTCAAGTCACAGAGAAAAAATTTATTTTTTATAAAACTTGCTTTATGCAATCAGATTCAGTTAATAGATTATTCCAATCGTACACGTAAACTTGAAAGAGTATTAATTTAAAAACCCAAGGCATCAGATACATAATCAATATAAAAGTTATTCAATTTCAAATGTAAACTTCGGTAACTAGATTTCTTAGATAATTTAAAAAACAAAATCTCACTAGTGTAGACAGAAGGATAGGAGGTGGAGGAAAGGAGAGGCTGGGAGACTTCCATAATAGAGGTATTTTTTAAAGCAGTGCTCACTATCTAATAGCTCTATTGTATTTCCATTCCCAAGTGTGCTTGTCCATAAAACCTATTCATAAGTAAATGGTCATAACGGAAGCACTTTCTTAAAATACTTAAATCTCTTCCATTTACTTTTTATTGACCTTGCTCATTTAGTTGGTAGAACATACCAGCAAGTTCTTCAAATTCTAGATATTTAATTAGAGTTTAATAAATACTTCTGAACTGAATCACAAGTAAATGATAATTGGGCCTAAGATTTTGGAAACTTGTGTTCTAAGGGCTATGCCTCCCACTATTCTAATACAACTCAGTATTTACCAATAAAAACCAATACTTGTGTTTTACTTTATAAATCATTTTCATATGCATAATTCCATTTAAATCTAACAGTGACTAATGTAAGATATGAGAGTATTATTCCAGATTTACCAACTCAGAAAAATGAGGCTTAAAGAAATCAAGTAGTTGGTCAACATCACACAGGTAGTAAGTGGTAGAATGGGAGTAAAATCTAAATATTCCGATTCTTAAACAATTTTTTTCACCATAACATGTTAATCAGGTCTCATTATCCTCATTTGAAAAAACTTGATGGTTGGAATAAATGACTCATAACTTTTTCTAGCTCAAAAGTCTCTCACACTGTGTAGGATTTGGAAAAGTATACAATTAAAGATACCTAAAACTGTAGTTTTATAATGCTTTATAGTTTATGACTACTCTGAGTAATTACTTATTGCATATTAAATCTTCTCAATAATTCTACTGTTAATCATGAATATTAGCAAAAGGGAAACTTCCATAAAAATATTTTAGTGACTCACCTGAAAACATTCTTCTTTAAAAATCCAAGGCTTCTATAGTTACATTCTAATCCATTATTAAAATTTCAACATTTTAATTTAGTACAGTCACTAAACTTTGTCATTCATTTGTAGATTTTTAAGTACATTACATATTTGGACTTCAATAACATTTTAAACTTGTATAAAAGCTCTTTTTTTGGTATGCAGAATATAGATAAATACACATGCATATACGTGTAAAATGTGTGCCACCTTACCTCCATCCCCATCATCGGATCCTCTGAAACTAGGATCTTTTAACATGTCAAGCTCAGCTAACATGCGCACATAAAGTGCATTCTGTCTGAAGGAAGGATAAAATCTTTCATCTCGTAGCATCAATTCATATACCTTGGTGAAATAAATCAAGATATTCAACAATTAATACAGATACATGGTGATTTTTATGAAATACAATTTCACCAAAAGATGCATTGAGGTCTTGCCATAATGTATCATAGTTACAAGTTGTCAGCAATAAGACTATTTCCCAATTAATGATTTCCTCTGATCCTTCCAGTAACTAAATTATACTGAAAAAAATCCTACTACAATGCAAGTCACAAGAAAGCATGTTCTGGGAAGCATTTTCTAAGAAACGAGTATATGTAAAGGTTCAAGGCTCATATTAAAATGAATTTGAGAGACATGTTATTTATATGGCATCAATTCATCAAATTCTCAGACTACAATATCTAGCTCTACAATCAAATTCAAATAAAACAACCCCAACTTAAGGATTTTTCTCAGAAAATTAAAGAAATAAACATAAATATTGGTTTACATTTCTGGAATTGAGAAGTATAATTGCCATAGCTTACCTTTTTAATACTATTTACTTTAAAAAGTTTTTTAAAACTAATTACATTACATAAAAATATTTTTTTCTCAAAAAAGATAAAATGATAAATGCTGTACATAATAATACCTTCCTTTGAATGTCATCAAAGATTTCAGGGGTTGGATCTTCATGATTCAAAGTATCTGCTAATTTTGCTACTAAATAGTCATCAACAGTAACTCTTGGAGATGCCTAAAAAACAGAAAAAAAATAGTAATCTTCTCTGTAATTTCGAAATACAAGTTAATACTTGATAGCAAGATAATACTGGAATCATATTATTGAAAATAATTGGCAGGTAAGAATCACTGGTTTGTAAATGACACCTTGATGTTTAAGAGGGCTGAAACAGGACTAAAACCTTCTCTTCCTCATGTACTACACAGACTGGTAAACAAACATGGATTTAAATCTCCAGTTTTCCTAGCAAGTTATCTCTCACTAAGTTTCATTTACTCTATCTGTAAAATGGAGATAATACTATATAAGGTTATTTAAGATTATTTTAAGGATTACAAGAGATCTATATAAGATACATAGTATAGTGTCTGGCACACAGGAAACACTGTCATTAGGAGTCAATGTTTAGTATTCAGTAGTACTAGATGTCTATTAATATGACTGCTGAAAGAATAAGCCATTTCATTTATTATTTGACACTAGCGAATCCTTCTGAATGGACTTTAAAGAGACTACCGTTATCCTAAATTTGGTTTTATAAACAATGCCGCAGCAAAGTTCCAGTGTGATATGGGAAAAAATAAAATCCTTAAAATTGTTTTAAGAGCTTCCATTTCAAAGTATACAACAACACAGATAACACAGGGAAATACAAAATTTGACATTTCAACTTCAAAAATTACTTTATTGAAAGAAAAAACGCTGAAAAGCAAGACATGTCAACAGCTGCAGCATGTCAACTTTTGCATTTTTAGTTCTGAAAAGTCTGGAGAGTAAATGAGTCCTAGAGATGATTTTGAGAAACTTAACAAAAAAACAAAGCATTATTTGCATAACTTCTCTAACTGATCCAATAAAATGAGGAGCGGGTTGGATAAATCAAGAAAGGGGAAAAAAAGTAAACATCAGAGTATAAATACGTAGGGAAAGGGCTATACAATTTCTAATGCCCCATTGTCAATTCAACACTTTTGTTAGTAAACCGAAGTAGGTTGTGTGGTGTTTGTTTTTTGAGGGGGATGCTTATTTGTTTTGTGTTTCAGAGGGCAGTAGAGTTCCCCTGAAATGAGAACTGAACAACTTCAGCATGTGACAAATATTAGAGAAATATGTTATTAGTTGGTTTTGCCCTTTCATTTGCCCTCTAAGCTCACTAAACTCACTAAGAAATACGGCGAATTTGAAAAATAACATTTTACATTTATTTAGTTTAAACTTTACTTTTTCCTGTATATCTCAAGTACACAGAAATGGAGTAAGCCACATCCTTGATATAGGATGACCAACACTTTTAGTGTACCAACATAAAACACAACCAGTCAGAATCCTCTCTTCCAAAAAAAGTAATACAGAAATAATATTTATACGGCCAGGCATGGTGGCTCACGCTTGTAATCCCAGCCTGTGGTGAATCTAACGTGTGACCTTGAAACCTGATTCTGTCACTTAGTACTTGCATGACGCTGGCCATGATAATCTGACTCCCTAATCATCAGAATCTTCACTCAAATGAGAATAAAGACAGATAGGAAGATTGCTATCGAATAAAAGAGACAATGTTTGTGAGGTAGTCAGTCTGGCATGAGCAATGGATTACAAAAATTATTAATAATACTGCTAAAGAAGAAAACAGTAATCAAAATACACCCTCACCTTTTCTGATAAATACTGTTCATAAATTCCAACAGCAGCTGCTCTTAAAAGACCTTTGGTTTGGTTGGTTTGATGTTTTCCATCTCTCTGACGACTTAATAAAACCTCTAGCTGCTGTTGGGCGGTAACCCGGTATCCTTCCACTGTCATCCAAAAGAACAGATGTGCTTGTCCTCCAGTTTGCTGCATGTAATCTACCAATCAAAATCCATAACAACATAAATATTAGTGCCACACAATTTAGGGTCCATGTAGCTGTATGACAAGTAAAGAAAGATTAAAGTTTCAAGGATTTAAAACTCTACATTTTGAAATGTTTTAGCAAATCCCTGAGGTGAAAATATAGTTGTAAATTAGTTAAGCTAAAAAATCAGTTATCTTAAAACATAAGCGAAGGCATATATTTCAGAATTTTAAAAATCCCACTTTTCATGATAAAATCTCTAGTGAATAAATTTGTAACGTAAAATATTCAACATTTGCTCTCAATAAAGACTGTTAGTTAAAATATGAACATTTCTAAACATATTTTTAAAAATGACTCCACAAACCACATATTTTTTAATCACAAAAATGAAAATGTATAGAAGTTTACTGAAAGTACTCCACATAAAAGCAATTCTAATGTAACAGTAATAAGATATAAATAAAAAACGTATATATTAAAATGGTATAAAAACAAAATCCCTCATGTACACATGAACAAAAATGATACAAACAGATTATATACACTGTATGTTCCCAATAAAGTACTCTCTCTCAATGAATTTTAATTTGCATTAGAATCTCCTAGAATTTACTTTAAAAGCAGATTGTTAAATGCACATTACTTATGACAACTATTTCCTTCAAAAGAAAATAAAGCTCTACCTCTATGATTTCTAAAGAAGACCATTCCAGAGAATAAAGGCTGGATTGAATTTAGCATGCAAAATATTAACTACTTAAAATGTAATATTTAAAATTCTTAAAAATTTCAAAGAACATGTGGGAGTGTGAAGCACCAGAATTCTATCTCTCCACTTTCACAACAAGCACAATGGCAGAATCTGATGTAACTAATCTGGAACTCTAGAATCTACTGAGGACTTGGAACATTCAGGGGGGAAGGCTTGGGAAGTGAGCTTCGGTTAATTTCAGTCCATTTCAGCTCTTAGCACAACTGCACCTACTCATTCCCCATGCCCAGACCCCCTAGAACAAGTAGCTGTGCATGCATTCCAGAATTAGCTGTACACAGCAAGTAGGACCTAGGGTGGACAAAAAACACCTTGTCCTTCAAATATTTAGGATCTAGGCTGCTTCTGATCACAGAGGTGCAGACAAATAGGGAGCTTTTGTTGTTATGTATCCCTTGATTGGTCCAAGCCCCTTTCCTTCCTGCTGAAGTAATGACCAAGGGATTTAGAAGACTGGCACCCTTTCTCCCTTGCCTCCTACAGTCTATCTTTTCTCCTTTTGGGAGCCACGTATTAAAAATGAGGACATTCAAAAGCAACCACATATGTGGGAAAATTAGAAAGTAACTATGCATGCCCAGAGGAAGCACAAGCTCAGAACAGTGTTGAGATGACCTTAAGTTTATACCTCAGGCTGATCCTTAGCATACACAGCCTATATATTAAAACATAAAAAATAAAATAAAATAATACATAAAAATAAAAAACAGTAAATCCTGAGGAAAGGAAAGAAAGTCATTTCCAGAGTTCCTACATTATTAGCTTCAAATGGCCAGTTATTAATACATACACATACACACACACACACACACACACACACCCCCCCGACAAAGCATACGAAATATGTGGCAAGTGTGGCCCATTCAAAGAGCAAAAAATGCCAACATATATCAACAGAAACCGTCCCCAAAAAAGACCTGATGGAAGTTCTACTAGACACTTTAAAACAACTGCGTTAAAGATGCCCAAAAGATTAAAGGAAGATGTAAAGAAAGTCAATCAACAAAATGGAAAGATCAATAAAGAGATAGAAAACAAAGAACCAAAATAAAATTATGGAGGTAAAAAGTACATAACTAAAGTAAAAACTGCACTAAAGGAAACTTAAGGTAGATTTGAGCAGGCAGAGGAATCAGCAGATGTAAAGACAGAGTAATAAAAGTTGTAGGGTCCAAGAAATAGAACGAAAAAATATGAAAAATAGTAAACAAAGCCTAAGGAACCTGCTGGACCAAGTTACATGTGCAAGTTCTACAAGGAGAAAAATGAGAGACACAGGCAGATCATATTTGAAAAAATGACTGAAAATTTCCCAAATCTAAAGAAAGGCATGAATATAAACATCCAAAAAGCTCAACAATCTCCAAGTAAGATGAATTCAAAGATATCCACATGGAGACACACCTCCAAAAGCAGAAAGAGAAAAACAACACATACAAAAAAATACAAAAGATTATCAGATTTCTTTCAAGAAACTGTGGAGGCCAAAGGTGATGGACTGATATTCAAAGCGCTGAAAGAAAAATACTGTCAACCAAGTTCCTATATCTGGCAAAGCTGTACTTCACAATGAAAGTGAAATAAGACATTCCCAGATAAACAAAAGCAAAGGAAGCATATTACCATAAGACCTGCCTTGCAAAATAAAAGAATAAATTAAATAAAAGGACACTAGATAGTAACTTAGTACCTTGAAACCATATGAAGAAATAAACATCTCAGTAAAAATAAACATATGGGCAATTACAAAAGCTAGTATTATTTTAATAATGATTGGTAACTCTATTTTTCTGTTTTCTAGGTGATTTGAAACAATTTTTAAAAAATCAACTATCAGCCTGAAAGCCAGGAATACTGTACTTTGATACTGTACATCCTGGTTTCTACATAAGTTACAAAAGTAACTCATTTAAAAGAATTATAAGCCCATATTTTGAACATACAATTTGTAAAGACTTAAGTTTTGTGACATCATCAAAAAAACGCATGTGGACAGAGCTGTAAAGAACAAAGGTTTGAATGCATCTGAAATTAAGCTGATACAATTTCAAATTACAGTGTCATAAGTTTAGGATGTTACATGTAATCCCCACAGTAACCACAAAGAAAACAGCTACATAATATACATTAAGAGGAATGAGAAAAAAATTTAATCATGTCGCTACAAAAAAAAAAAAAATCAACTAAATACAAAAGAAGTCAGTTACATACAAAATGACTTAACAAAAAAGATATAAAGCATGTAGAAAACAAATAACAAAATGACAGAAGTCTTTCCTTACTAATAATAACTTTAAATGTAAGTGGATTAAACTTTTTAATGAAAAGACAGAGACTGGTAAAGTGGATTAAAAAATTAATACAATAATATGCTATCTACAAAGATTTTAGATACAAAGACATATATATATAGACTGAAAGTGAAAGGATGAAAAATCACATCACATGCGAAAAATAACCAAAATAGAGCAGGGAGGGCTATACTAGTTATCAGGCAAAATAGACTTGAAATCAAAAAAGGTTAAGATATAAATAAGGTCATTATATAGTAACAAAAGATTCAACATAGCAAAATGATACAACAATTATAAACATTTACATAACTAGTAACAGATCACCAAAATATATGAAGCAAAAACTGACAGATTTTAGGGGAGAAAGAGACAGTTCCACAGTAACAGTTGGAAACTTCAATGCTCTACTCTCACTAACGAATAGAACCACACAGAAGTATGGAAACAGAGAACTTAACACAATGTATCAAGTAGATTTACAAACATACAGAACACTTCCCAACAATAGCATACAGCTTCTTCTCAAGTACACATGGAACATTTTCTAAAACAGACCATACAATGGTCCACAAACTGAGTTTCATAAGGTTTTCAAAAATGAGTATCAAGCAAAGTATCTTCTCAACTACAAAGGGATAAAAACTGGAAAACTCATATATTTTTGGAAATCAACACACTTTTTATTTACCCTACTTACCCTCTGAAAACATTAAAACAACACACACAGCCAACTGATCAAAGAAGAAATCACAAGAGAAATCAGAAAATATGTAAAGATAAATGAAAACAAACATAACATACCAAACTCATGGGATGGAACAAAAAGGAAGATCTCAAATCATCTTTCCTTATGTTGTAAAGTTAGAGATCTTTACAACATAAGGAAATAGAAAAAGAACTAACTAAACCCAAAGCTAGCAGAAGGAAAGAAATAATAAAGATTAGAGCAGAGATAAAAAAGAGAACAGGAACACAACAGTAAAAGTCAGTGAAAGCAATAGTTGATTCTTTAAAAAGAGTGACAAAACTGGCGAACACTTATCTAGGAAGACAAAAAGAGAAAAGACTCAAATTACTAAAATCAGAAGTGAAAGTGGGGATATTACTTATGACACTGAAAGTACTATGAGTACTATAAACAACTGTATGCCAATAAATCGGATATCCTAGTGGAAATGAAAAAATCTACCAAGATTTTTCTTCCTACAAACAGAAAATCTACCAAGACTAAATCATGAAGAAACAGAATATCTGAGGAGACTGATAGGTAGTAAGGAAACTGAATCAGTTAATCAAATATCCTCAATAAAGAAAAGACCTGGACCCGAATAGCTTTACTGGTGAATTCTATCAAACATTTAAAATAATAGCAATCTTTTTAAATTTTTCCAAAAAAATTAGATAGGAAACACTTCCTAACTCATTCTATGGGGCCAGCATTATCCTGAAAGCAGAGCCAGATAAAGATGGTACGAGAAAACTACAGACCAATGTTCCTTATAAAAATTGATATAAAAATCCTCCATAAAATACTAGCAAAACAAGTTCAGTGGCATATTAAAAGGATTATACACCATAACTAAGGTGGCATTTAATCCCGAAATCCAAAGATGGTGGAACAGACAAAAACAACAACAATCAATGTAATACAGCACAACAGAATGAAGGATAAACACCACATATCTTAATTGATGCACAAAAAGCATTTCACAAGATTCAACACACTTTCATGATAAAAACACTCAATAAAGTAGGAACAGAAGGATACTACCTGAAAATTATAAAAGCTACATATGAAAAAGCCCACAGTGAGTATTATACTCAGTGGTGAAAGACAGAATACTTTTCTTTAAGATAAGGAACAAGACAAAGATGCCAGCATTTGCCACTTGTGTTCAATGTAGTACTGGAAGTACTAGGTGGAGCAACCAGGAAAAGTGGAGAGAAAGGGAGAAAAGGGAAGGGGAAAAGTGCATGTGAGCACGTGTCCACACACACAAACACAAACACACACACACAAATATTATTCAGCATTAAAAAAACAAAGTTAATTCTCACATATGCTATGACATGAATAAAACCTGAGGGCATATCTATGTTAAGTGAGTAAGGCAGTCACAAAAAAGCAAATACTATACAATCCCACTTATGTGAGGTACTTATGAGTAGTCAAAATTAGACAGACAGAAAGCAGAATGATGGTTGCAGGGTTTGAGGGTGTGGGGAATGGAGTCTCAGTTTTGCAAGACAAAAATAGTTCTGGAGGTAAATGGTTGTAATGCCTGTACAACACCATGAATACATTTAATATCACTGAACTATACACCTAAAAATGGTTGACATACTAAATTTTATGTGTATTTTACCACATAAAAATATTCAATGACTATATCATTTAAATAGAGTTGATTTACCTACCCATAAAAAATTGTAGTGCAACATTGTCTACAAGAATGCTGTCCAGGGGGACTGTGCAAAGTTTCCCAAAGTTTGCTGCAAGTTTCACAGTATTTATTTCCTATAGGCAAAAGTGAATATAAGTTAATATTTTATCTAATCATTCATTGTTAAAAATGTTTATATAAATATAAGGAAAAAAACATCAAGCTACAATGGAGTAAAGATGAAGTTTTTCCCTTCTCATGCATGTTATTTCTCAAAAAAAATATACATTCTGTGAATTTAAATTCCCAGTTAAGAGTAGCTTAGCAAATTAAAAATATTAACACATTAAAAATATTAGCACTCATTTATTTCAATATAAAATAAATATAAACTATATTTTATATTTTGGAAAATATAGTTTATATTTATATACTTTATATAAATATATTTATATATTTATATAGTTTATATAAACTATATTTTATATTATTCTCTCTATAGATATATTCCAAATGAAAATGAACATTCCAGAAGCTAACAGGGTGAAGGAAATGATTGAAATATTTAAATATATGCAAGATTTTAAAAAACTCAACATTTTCACGTATAAAGTCTATTTATTACTGGGAAAACAAATCTCTGCCTAAAAAGAAATTTTGCTCCTAGCTCAGTAAAAACTCTAATTATTAGAGGAAATGGGTTTTTTTCCAGACTCTCTAAACAGTGAATTTAAGACATATTTTTCAAAGTCATAGAGCAAGGAAACAACCTACATATTAAAAAAAAAAAAAAAAAAGGAAACTATTGGGTTGAAAATTTAAAGAGCATCTATGTGTCAGGCTTTGTGCTAGATACACCACGCATATAACTTCATTTAATCTGCACAGCAATCCTGCTGGATATGTATCACCAAGCTTACTTAACAGATAAGGAAAACGAAGATCAAAAAGGTTGCATATAAGTCACAAAGCTGGTAAGTATGACTATGTGTTTTCAAATGTTGCCTGTCCTTTCCAATAAAAACCATGATGTTTTTATGAACTATTTATCTTCACTGGCTTCTCTATATTCCCAAATCCATAGTTCAGAACCCTCTATTTAAAAAAGAAAGATGGACAGGCTTACTGTAAATGAAATAGGTTGCCATATTCAGGGGCAGATACTAAATTAAGCACAGGTGGTAAATAAAGAAAAATGAAGAAAATTTTTTAAAGAGAAAAAACAAAACAACAAAAAACCAAATTTATCTCTGTAATTTGCATTTTCCTTCATATAAGCACTGGACAGTAACAGCTAACTGACTTTAAATGCCTGGTAGAGTGCAATCTAGAGCCAGCACATGATTTGTACTAAGTCTCCCTTCTACAAATTCTATCACCTCTTTCTCCTGCCCAGCAGTGGCTTCACAGATATGGGATGGGAAAGAAAATTCACTATAACTTTATTTGTAATATGAAAGAATAAAGGTTTCTCAGATTTCAAGATAAGTAACATGGCTATAAAACTGCAACTCCGTGGGGATTCTGAGGTTACTTAAAATAGGAAAACACTGTATGATCTGAGCTTATTAAAAAATAAAGCTTGAATTCAAAATGGAATCGACAGGCTTGCAACAGGCTTGCAAACAAAATACCTAAATTTTAAAAGGATCCTGTATCAAAAAGTGCCTGGCCAAATACACTGAGTAACAGTGCTGAAAGGTCACTAACTCTGATATCTAGATAAGGAAGTAGTTAAAGAGAAGTACAAGTGAAACCGTATCTTTCTTCTGTTCTAATTTGCTTGAGTATATAACTAGTTTTAAAATAAAGTTATCCAAAAGTACACATACACACACATACACACACACACACACACACACACACACACACACGTATAACAAATGTGGGCCTCAAGTAATGTTTCATAAGTTATAATTCATCTAGTAAATTAAATTTAAGGTTTTTAAAAATAATTCTTCTATTCCTTAAGGAATTAAAATACACTGTAAAATTATAAGACCAGAGAGTCATAAATAAATTTTCAAAACAGAAAACTACAGCAGAAAAGGTGAATACACTAAAAATCTAAGGGTATTAAGAAATGCATTTTCCTGCTTTAAAGCCCCAAGTCTCTGTTCTCCTTTGCGGTAAAACATCTCTACAGAGCAACTATCATGACTGTTTCTAATTTATCTCTTCCCATTCTCTCTAGGATGAACTCCAATTAAGATTTCTCTCCACTACTCCACAAAAATGTTCTCATCAGATCACCAGTAATCCTCAGGGTAGTAAGTCCAATGGAAAATCCTCAGTCCTCATCTTTTCGTTTTATAAACACTTTTTACACTTGGCTTTTGAGATACTGACAGGGACATGGGGCAGAGAAATTCTAGGCAGAAAAGAGCAGTCCTGGAGAAACACTACCCTCAAGCCAAAAACCCTGAGACAGTGGACCTAAGTGAGAATTTATATCTCTGTTTTCTCACTCAGATGTTGCCTTTGCCTAAACCACACGTGCCCCACCCCACCCCATCCTGTGCCTATAAAAACCCCAGACTCAGCCAGTAGCCAGGACTGAGGCTGAAAGTTGGAGAGAAGTGGCTTGACTTCAGAGTAATAGCCTGATGGCAGTAACTTCAAAGAAGAATCCAACTGGAGACAGCCGGACCTCAGGGGAAGATTACCTATGTGCCCCGTTCCCCTTTTCAGCATCCGGTCCCACTGAGAGCCACTTTAATTGGCATTAAAAATCCCCTGGATTTACAATCTTTCAATTCATTCATGTTACCTCATTTTTCCTGGATGCTGAATAAGAGCTCAGAAGCCATGAGTATGGACACAAAGGGCTGTCACACTGACCCTTTGCCCTCACTGGTGGAGGGCAGCTGCCTTATGCAAAAAGGTAAAGGGCCCACTGAGCTGTTAACCCTTAAGCCATCCACAGATGGCAGAGCTAAAGAGCACTGTAACACATCCTCTGGGGCTTTGGGAGTCACAGACACCCCTGACTGGACTGCTATGCGGCATGAACAGAGTTTGTTCCTGCCAGTGCTAAAGTGTCTGGCCAGTTCCTGCACCCACTCACCTATGCTTTCCTTCCCTCAAGGGGTGGAATGTAGAGGGACCAAGTGGAGTTTGATCCCATCAGTACTTAAGTGGCAGGCTGGTTCCAGTGCTCATTCACTCAAGTTCCCACTCATTCGCTTGTGTGCTCCCCCTCATAAAGAGTTGAGAGTGGCAGGCTGGGTAAATGAGGTTACCCCTATCACGAGCCCTGAGAAGGGGTCAGGGCACATGCTCAGGTTTTCCACCAATCTCACTGGCTATTTACTCTGTTTCTTTGGCTAGACTGTTTACTTTGTCTTAACTCTATTCACTGAAGTGTACTAGCACCAAGTCACTGGTATATTCCTACTTACATACACTCTTTTAACTCCATCCAGTCTCTCTCAGCATTAAGTAAACATCTGATAATTCTGAGGATTTACAAAATTTATCTCCATCACTAAGTTTTCCTTAGAAATCAAGATTACTACTTATCATGTCTACTTGAATGTCAAACAAGGATCTCAAATTAAAATAATCTGAAATTTAATTCTCTTTTCCAAACCTCTCCTCTTTCAGTGTTATCTAATTCACTAAAGAGCACCACTATTTATACAGCTGCTCAAATCAAAATACCTTGAAATTATCTTTGAGTTATTTTTTTTCTTTCTCAGTCCATTAAGAAAATCCTATTAGCACTATATCCAGTCTCTAATAGCTTCTCATAACCTCCATAGACATTTCTTACCTAGTTTAAATCAGGACTATTGAAAATAATCTCTCTGTTTCCATTCTTACCCCCATCATCTCACCCTTTGTGTTTGTTCTTCACAAAGAGTAAAAGTAGTAATTTTAAATTTTAACTTGTAAGTCAGGTAATGTTACTTGCCAGGGCAAATCTCCAATTGATTTTCATCACAATTAGAATAAAATAAAACTCTTACTATGGCCAGTGAGACCATAGATGACCATATAAATACATAACCTCCCCCTCTTTCTTCTATGACTTCATTCCTAGCACAACAGCTCATTCATCCTATACAATTCACAATGACCTCCTCCAACTCACCAAAGACATTCTTACCTTAGGGCCCCTGAATTTTCTCTCATGACTACCTGTAAGATAGATACTTCAAAGACAACCAAAAATACATCACAGGACTAACTGCCTCATGTTATTAGGTCTCCCTATATTTTAAGTGTCATCAGCAACCATCTAAACCAGTCCAAGACATTCTCTATACCCTACTTCGCTTTATTACTGTTTTTTGTAGTAGGTATCACCACCTGATATTATGCATCAATTTGCTTACTGGTTTATTTCCTGACACTGCAACTAAAATGTAAGCTCCATGAAAAGAGTTCGTCTACTTGGCTCTTCTATAAAGTGCCCAACTCAAAAAACTGAATAAATATAAATTCTGAATAAACAAATGATACACAAGTAAATACATAAATCAAGGAATAAAATAAAATATTCAATTACTTTAACATTTTTCAGGCAGCGTTTTAATTAACCTTCTACCACATTGTAGAAGAGATAACTCTTTTTAAAGTCCTCTTGTAAAGTGCTGCATTGGTAAATGTCCTACTTTTGGTCCTTGACTATGCATTTTAATCCCTATAAGGTATTTGTAACTAAACATTAATTCAAAAGTACTTTACTTACTTTGCCTGACTGCAATCGCTGTATTCTTGAGTCACATACTTTCTTTACGAACAGTAAGCTATTTATTTGATTTTTGATAGTGTTGATATCTAAAAGCAAATAAATCAAGAACTAGAAAGTGATAACATTATTTGTGAAATACTTTAAACATGCACTTACTGTAATTTAACAAAATAATCAATTAACAATTAATAAGGCAATTGTTTTATTCAATAAAATAAACCATCAGAAACTATACAGTGCAATTATTTAACTGAAAGTGAACCATGCCAATTACCTTCACTTTAGGGATAATCACAATGATCAAATTCTCTCATTCTGAAAATAATGCTTTTACTCTAAGCACATGTTAACATAATAAGGAAGATTTAATTAAAGTGAAAACAACTAATAGCAGAAAACGACATTTAGGTAAATTAACCAAAGTTTTGAAGATGTAATAATCCTTCAAAAATATATATTTTAACTTAAATACATTACTTACCATCACCAGCTGTATCTAGAGATCTAAGATACTGTAATTCTTCTGCTGCCTTATCTCTGACTGCCTCTAGCTCTCCAATATTGTCACTCAATTTAATAATGTTCATAAAGGCCTCATAGTTGCAATTAGAATCACGGATCTGAAAGTAAGTTTAACAAAAAAAAGGAGGGAGAACTCACATATTAAAAAGAAACTGAATCTTAAGTGCCTACTATGTGCCAGGACAATTTGCTACACACTTAGTGCTTACAACAAAAAGAAAAAAGCTCTGTATTTGGGCTCCTATATTCCAATGGGTCTTAGACTGCAAACAAAATAAAGTTAAGTATTATACAGCATGCTGGAAAGTACAGGAATAGGAACATGCTCACAATATCTGATGATAGCAAGAAACCCATGATGACTACTAAAGCAAAGACAGGCTGAGCAGAAGATATGGTCAGCAGCAATGGAGGGCAAATCTTCTGTTACAGTATAAAGGTTTTAGCTTTCACACTGAAGAAAATCAGAAGTTATACTGGAAGGTTTAAAAAAAAGTTAACACTCTCGAACCTAAGATATAACACAATCACTGTGCTGCTGTGTAAAAATAGAATAAAGGCAGACCAGAGACGATCCAAGATGGCCGATTAGGAGCAGCTGAGGATTGCGGCTCCCAGTGAAAGCGTGGAGGGTGAGTGGACGCCACATTCCCAGACGGATTTTTATTGCCCACAGACCAGGAGATTCCCAGGGGGAGGAGCCAGCCCCACAGGTTGCCAGCGCAGCTGGTTTGGCCGGCTCGGCTGTTTTCGCCAGCGCCGCTGTTTTCGGTGGCGCAGCTGTTTTCGCCGCCGCTATTTGGAGCGGCACCCAGGCGCAGCGGTTACCCATCCAAAATACATGAGTCCGGGTGCCGTTTTAGCTGGCAATTGGAGCTCCAGGAAGGCAGAGCCGCCCATTCATCTGATTAAAAAAGGGGACTGAAATAGGCTGCCAGGCCAGGAGATTTCCCAGGCAAAAAAATGCCAGTGCCCGTGGTTTCAGCCGGCGCAGTGGGTCACCGCATGGGAAATCACACAGATCCCGGCGCCTTTTCAACAGGCGCCAGGAGCCAGGTGATCAGGCTCGGCTGGTCCCCCCCCCCCCACACACGCACACAAAAAACAGCCATCAGAAACGCTCTGGATCGAGAGTTTCACAGCAAACACAGCTGAACCCGGGACAGTCCAGTTCTGTGGGGGAGGGGCGTCCGCCATTACTGAGGCAGTCTGCCACTACGGAGGTAGTTTGCCATTGCAGAGGCAGTTCTAGCTACACCGGTATAAACTGGACTGCAAGGAAGTTCACACAGCAGCTGGGCGGAGCCCACACAAGCTCAGCAAAGCCTCTGCAGGCAGTGAGTAGGATGCCTCATCGCTGGGCAAGGCAGCCCTGAGAAAAAGGCAGCAGCACAAGGGAAACTCATAAAGAAAGCTCTAACTCCCAGGAACAGAGCATCTGGGGAAGAAAAGGGGTTTATGAGTTCTGCTGCAGCGTACCTGCCCATCAACTCTGAATGAACAACAGAGCTCACAGCTCAACACTTGAGCTACTATAAAAGACAGACTGTCTCCTCAAGCAGCTCCCTGACCCCCGTATATCCAATGAGTCACCTCATAAAGGAGAGCTCAGACTGACATCTGGCGGGTAATCTTCTGGGACAAAGACAGCAGAAGAAGAAACTGGCAGCAACCCTTACTGTCCTACAGCCACTGCAGGTGATCCCCAGGCAAGCAGGGCCGGGAGTGGACCTCAGCAGTCCTACAGCAGAGGGGCCAGACTGCTAGAAGGAAAACTAAGAAACAGAAAGAAATAACTTCATCATCAACAAACTGGACATCCAGTGAGAAATTCCATCTGAAAATCACCAACCACAAACACCACACATAGATAAATCCACAAAGATGGGAAGAAACCAGCGCAAAAAGGAGGAAAACACCCGAAACCAGAACGCCTCTCCTCCTACAAGGGATCACAACTCCTCACCAGCAAA